>JAGFPH010025725.1:0-10732 GCA_018207615.1 Philaenus spumarius
TGGATGTAAATAATGATGTTTATAGTATTCAGGAGGTTATATAAACATTTCTATACAAAGCAGCTGTTTATAATAAAAAACAAACAAGTACAGCTGCTTTCGTGGAAATAAATAATGAGTTTTATAGTATTTATAAGGGAGGAGTTGTGTTCACAAAAAAAACTGCTTCACGGGTATTCCTGACATGTTATAATTAAATAGTAGGCCTATTTATTGATACTATGCATTAATTGATAGTGAGTAACCAATATTAACAGCTGATTTTAAAATATGAAACAATTTTATTTGTATTTCTATCTTTTTTGTTAGTTTTTTGATTAACTGTAGACCAGAGCCTTACTGGTTCTTTTAACCTTTATTATTACTGCTGTTATAAAATATAAGAAATAATTTGATTTGAACATTTAACATTATTTACCATCTTAGTTTTGAGGTTATTATTAATCCTACACTTTTATTATAAATAAAACATAAAATATGTTTTGAGAAGGCTCCACCGGGGATGGGCGTGCGGAGCACGCAGGGGTCTCCCCTAGTTTTATATGACTATATGTATACCATTTGATATTAATTCCCAATTGTATACAACAAAAAATATATGATTACTATTACCAACTTCACTAATGCAACACAATTTTGGATTAGACCTATAGTCTCCTTTACATTCATTAGTAATGATGTACTTGAAGCAGTTCATTATATTATTTAAAGAAGTTTTAAATGTCTCTGAAAGGTTTGTTAAACATTGAACTGGGTTGCACAGTCGTCATTTTCCGTTAAAATAATAGAACTTTAAATTTGAATCTATCTTTTAATGTCGTGTTGCTAGAACGTTTGTTAAAATTTAATAGATACGCCCATCCGTTAAAATAATAGACCAAAACAGATCCTTTAAACCTTATACAGTATTTTAATTTAAAAAATGGTTTGTAGGTTAAGTTTTGATCAATTGATTATAACGACTAAGTGTCTTACTCTGTATAAATTTTATGGGCGTAGGTTTACAACACGCCACCCAGAAAGGTTTACAAACTATCATTACCTTTTTGTAGGAAAAAGAGTAATGCTGCTAACCTAAGCACTTTGTACTAATTTAATGTTACAACGTCTTTCATCGCCGGTTCATTTCATTTCTTATATTATGTATACTGTACTTTTAACTTATTAACACATTTTATATTTCATGAAGGTACTTTTTTACACCTACTATTGTGGCGAATGATTTGTGTTAAATCAAAGTGTATGTTTAACCTAAAATATTTAAAATGTTCATTTTTTTCATCTGCCATTGTAGCAAATGTTTGTTGCTATATACGTATGGATGAATGGTAATACCCCAGATACCTTATACAGGTATATCTTATGTATAAGGTATCTGGGGTAATACCGTTATTCCTTTCCTTCTGTTTCATTCAGTATATAAATATGTATGTATATAAAATGTAAAACAAATTTGTTGATTTCAAATAATCAAGACATGATTTACCAGATGCTTTTTATTTACTTTCATATCCTTTACGATTCTGCATATTATTTATACATAAGCGACATGAAATGTATACTATAACTACCTATAATGGTTTTATACAACCCCCGCAGTGACTCGCGTCGAGCCAAATGCAAACAGGTTATTTTATATAAATAAGCCCTACTATTAAATTCTAATACGTCTTACTTATTTTTTAATTAGGATGTAACATAGCGGTTTCTTATTTTTAAATTCTTTAACTTATTAAGGGTTTATTCTCTAGCTTTAAGGAAAGTATAACAATCAACATTTTGTATAGGGGTTGTTACTACATTTTCACCCCTTAGCAGCACGCGACAAAATGTCAATCTATGATAAGAAATAAACGTAACAACTTTCAGCTCACGAACTTTAAAGAAAATAAACAAATAATTAATTTGTATTGTTTTAGGGGTTGTTATCACATTTTCACCCCTTAGCAGCACTAGTCAAAATGCAAATCTACTTATTCTATCTTGTATCTTGTAAGAAATATATGTACAAAATTTCAGCTCTCTAGCTTCAAGGAAAGTACAACATCTAATATTTATTGTTTCAGGGTTTGTTTTAACCTTTAAACCAAAATGAATTCTATCCTATGTTACTCAAGGATAGTGTAGCTTTTTATTAGTAAAACTATTTTTTCAATCGGTTCAGTAGTTCCAGAGATTAGCTCCTACATACAAACAAATTTTACCTCTTTATAGTATTATTAGTAACTAGAAGGTACCCGTGGCTTCGCACACGGTACAAAGATTCGCCGTATAGTAATAAATGTTTATTGTTTTAGGAGGTTGTTATTAAATTTTCACCCGTAGCAGCGCGCTATAAAATGCAAATATGATTTACATAGTATATAATTATGTATTGTAAGAAATACCGATTTCCAGCTCTCTAGCTTAATGGGAAGTATAATAATTAATTCGTATTGTTTTAGGGGTTTTTACATTTTCACCCCTTAGTAGTACACTAAACAATACAAATATGGTTTACTTTTTATATATATCTTATAAGAAATAAATGTACAAATTTCCAGCTCTCTAGTCTTAATAGAAGTATAATAATAAATATTTATTGTTTTAGGGGTTGTTTCAACACTTAAATCTAAATGAATCTAGCCTATGTCTAATTCCAGGTTATGATCTATATGTGTGCCAAATTTCATTCAAATCCATCCAGTAGTTTTTACGTGATTGAGTAACACACACACAGACAGACACCATTAGATTTGAATATAATAGGGTCTAGTATAGATAATTCCAAAGCTAAGATGGTAATTAATGTTAAATGTTTAAATAAAATTATTTCGTATATTTTATAACAGCAGTTATAATAAAGGTTAACAGAACCAAAAAGGTTCAGGTTTACACTTGAATAAAAACCTAACCTAAAAGTTAGAAATTGAAATAATTGCTTCAAAGGAAATATTGGAGCAAACAGCTGTTTTATCTGTTATTTTATTCAATTTATTGCTATGGTATTAAATGTAAATACATGTGATGATTCATCAGTCTAGGCCTAACCTAAGATTTTTGCACTAAATTTACAAATATTATTTAAATAAAAAGGGTTTTATCAAAATTTATTATAGCCTAACTCAGGGATAGTGTAGCTTTTTATTAGTAAAACTATTTTTTTCAATCGGTTCAGTAGTTCCAGAGAGTACACCCTACATACAAACAAACAAACAAATTTTACCTCTTTATAGAACATATTACTGTATATATATAATATCAAGTATTATGTTCTACAATATGTTTGGGCGATAAATAATTTATGTAATTTGATTAGGTAATTTTTTGGCAATATGATAATATTAGGGGAATTGTATGAAGCTGCTGGGGAAATTACGTGTATAGCATTTTATAAAAATTTATTATAGCCTAACTCAGGGATAGTGTAGCTTTTTATTAGTAAAACTATTTTTTCAATCGGTTCATTACATACAAACAAACAAACAAATTTTACCTCTTTATAGAACATATTACTGTATTTATATATAATATCAAGTATTATGTTCTACAATATGTTTGGGCGATAAAAATTACAATAAATTATTTAGGTAATTTGATTAGGGATTTTTTTGCAATATGATAATATTGGGGGAATTGTATGAAGCTGGTGGGGAAATTACGTGTATAGCATCTGGCAACACTGTGTTGAATTGTAAATTCTTACCGGTAGATATACAGAGTGAGTTTTATGTTACCTATTGTAACATTTCTTTTACTTTTTTAGGTGGTTAAACACTTCGCCCCCTTACTCTAAAGGGGGGTAAAGGGGGCAACTTAAACTTTTCAATTGCAAACCCCCATCATGTGACCCCTCATTTTAAAGGGTTGCAGAGTCCAGTGCAGAGTTGCGAAGAAGCCTTTCCTAATCAGCGTTATCTAGAGACAAGGAAATGACAGCTTACATCAGAAGGCCTACAGCTTATATAATCTTATATAATTTGTTAAAGATATCAAGCAATACAATCATCAAGTGATTGTTTATCATTAGTTACTGTACCATTAGCGATATCAATTCTGTACGGTCAATCAATTCATTTCAGTCCAATTAATTGTTATATATTTCGTTAAGATATTCAATATTTTCAAGTATTTGAGTTTCATAGTTACAACGGGACCCTCAGACCTTTGCCATGTCTGCTCGTTCATCTTTGTGACTCTTTCATTTTTCCATTGTTTTATTCAATTTTACAGGTAAATAAATTACTCCAATTTCCCAAATAAAATACTCCAGCACGAAGGATTCCGCAGTGTCAACCAACTCATGATGAATAACAACACTCAAAGTACAGTATCCTCACTGTGTGAATGTGTCCCGAGAGGAGAGGAAAAGAGGGGCCCCACCCTTTGTTTGTTGTGTTTGGCTTCAGTGGTACATCCTCAATAAAAAAATATAGACCTCTATTGCTTCATTGTATACCGTGCTTTCGTTTCTTTTGTCGGTGTAAATAAGAATAAACCTTAACAAATAATGAGCAAAAAGGGCCATATAACAATGAACACAATTTTGTTTGTGAATACAATGTGAAAAGAATACAATCCTTAAATTTTAATTATAGTATGATCAAAACAAGATAGGATGTGAGAGTATCGCGAAACACCAGGACCGGCAGATGTTCACAAAAATTAGGCCTACCTTCCCTCTGATCAAACAAAGGGTTGTACAGAAAATTTTTTCAAATAACGAAGTTAATTCAGCCAGTTGTCTTTAACTTTTTCTCAGAAAGTTTTCATTTAGCCTAAAAATACAAATTGTTCTCGCTTGACTATTTTTGTTGTCTTACTTTTATTATTTTGAAACTTTTTATAATTTTTCTGCACAGTTATAACTTTTTATACATTTTGTATGAAAAAAATTACATTACTAATTCGGCCTATAATAAATTATTGGGGTTGAATTGCCATATTTTATTAATTATTGCCTACACGTTTTGACTTTTTGAATATATTGCGTACACACAGACAGCTGTTCAACGCCTTCGAGAGTAGACCTATTTCCCAAATTGTTGGTTGAAACCCTAAAACATAGGCATATAAACTTAATTTTGGTAATTTGCCCAACTCACGCCAGCGGTCCAGCTGCGTGGTCGAACTATTTATAATTTATTCTTAGTTTGAAACGAAATAATAATAATTGTTTTTACCACGATTTGTAAGTAAATAAATGGTATCAGTTAACTGACACAAACTTTCTCCCAACTTACTGTAGTCAAAATAATATTTTTTTTAATCATTTATTTACTACTTTTTAGAACAAAACAAAAAAAAATAATATTCTACCTACGTCAATCGTATAAAAAAATTATTGTCCCAGGCGGGATTCGATCGCGCGACCTTTGAATTAGTGGCCGTGCTCGCTACAGTTGTGCTACCTCGTGCGGCCATCGCCGCGATGCTAGATTGACAACATAAACTTGTTTATTTTTTAACATTTCCCCATAATTATAAAACGCCGAAGTTTTGATAAAAGCGGGTGGTGTCATTTTGTTTGGCATCTTAAGCACTATAAATACTGAAAATTTGATCAAAATCGTTAGAGCCGTTTTTGAGAAATTTTCATTTTTGTCGGTTTTTATGGGTTTTTAGGGGTAAATTAACCTTAAAAATTAAAAATTCCAAAAAATGAAAAAAACGCCTGGAGATATTAGGGTTTAGTACCTACATACCAAATTTCATGAAAATCGGACCAATAGTGTCCTCTCTGGTCGTGTATACATACTGACACACTGACAGACAGACACCACGTTAAAAACACTTTTTTGGGTTCAGGGAGGACCAAAACAAAAAATTCCACTAAAAATATTTTTGGGTTCAGGGAGCACCAACACAGATAATTGCACTAAACAACTTTTTGGGGTTCTGGGAGCACCAAAACAGATAATTCAACTAAAAATTCAAATTCGAACATTTTTACGAAAACAATACTTTCTCCATATACTACGTATAGGGTGGAGAAAGTAAAAAGATTCTGAAAACACATTTCTAAATCATTACTGTACAAACATTTAATAATGTGACACAGTAATCTTTGGGTATTTGAATTCAGTTGAACCTGAAGGTTATATAGGATTGATTAAATCTTGTTAAAAAGGTTATGTATAGTATAACTTACTACCAATCTGACCACTATAAAAAACAAATAAGTAAATAGTGATATGTTCTCAACATCAACTGTTTTTAATATCGGCAAATGTGAATGAATTACAATTAATTTGGTAGTTTCGATTTTCAGAAAAATTTTCTACGAAATGGTAAGATTATATTTTTTAGAAACCATTAACAAAGTACTAACAGTAGAATAATTTATTTTCTCAAGCAAGTTGTAGTATCAGACAGCAAGCTGAAATTGCATTAACATAGTGCAAATCGACTCAAAAAAACTTTCTAACAACACAAAAATCGTTATAATTGGTCCCATATAGGATCAATTGTTGAGGAGATATTACAAATCTTAGGGCTTTGATGGTAATATAGAAAAGTTGTATACGACTTATAGTAAATAAAACGAGAATGGTGCCATATTTACCATTATTTCGATGTTTCTCTATTGCGTCTTCGCTATTTATTTGCAAAGTTCTGAAAATATTTCACTTTAGGAGTCAAGGTCTTTCAGATTTTCACAACAAAACTTATTATGTTTTAAGATAGCAAATCAAAGCAAAGGCAACTAAAGCAATATCAACAATTTATTTCAATGGCTTCTCTATAATTGCACATAGACTTTATAATAAACTTACAGACAAAATCTAAACATGTGGCAAATTTGTCATATATTTGAACCTCCTAAACGTCCTTGGACTGATTATTGAGCAGGGACGATAATTTCAGAACTTGTTGGATGTGATCGTGTGATAGAACATTGTCGTGTGTTCGAGAGAAAGAAGAAATAGTTTTAAGTTTTTGTGTAGAAGAGAATATGTACCCTAGGTATATTTTGTAATTAAGGGGGGCACTTCATATTGATAAAAATGAAAAAAGAAATGTTCACCTAGTTTTGTTCCCTGTGATTTTCTGAACAATTTGATATATAATAAGTATAGATAATATGCTTATAATTCGTTTATTTTACCTAAAAACGAAACGCGTACATTTATATTCTCCAAATAACTGAGTATTTTTCTAGACCGTTATCCGAAAGTTTTGTTTCTCACGTTTTCATTTACTGTGGCAGACATAACTCAAGTTGTATTTGAGATAACCTCATAATTTTGTTTTTATTTTGAAGAGGACATTTCATTGTACAACCTGTAGTATGGATATACATTAGTTCCTATAATAAAGATTTTAAGAAATGATTAAAAAAAGATTTTACTAAAATTTTTTATAAAAAAATTAAATAACATATTTTTTACGGAAATATTTTATATAATTTAATATCCATACTACAGGTTGTAGAATGGAATGCCCTCGTCAAAATAAAAAATAAAAAATGAGGCTATCTCAAATACAACTTGAGTTATGTCTGTCACAGTGAAGCCTAGCTAAATCCGTAAAAATTAACCCCCCCCCCGGAGGAGGGGGGTGGGGAGCAAAAACTTATGGAAACGTCACTATAACCAACACTCATATTATAAAACATAAAATAATTAGGTTTGCTTTAAAAATAAAGAACAAATTTTTCAAGGTGGAGTGCCCCCTTAAAATTTAGGAACAGCAGTAAGATATGGAGTATTTTGTATGTATAACGTAATTATTGTTAAACCTTTTTATTAGTTTGATATGTTTGTTAATGTTCTGTTTTATTAAATTTTCCTTTATGTGTTTTTTTATTTTTCGCTAATTTGAGTGTCCTACCCTTTATGTTATTTTTCTTTTTGTTGTAAATTTAACATCTCCCTTGCTCCTCTTTTTTACTCTTATAAGTAAACTAAAATTTATTCCACTAACCTCAAAACGTGCTTGCCCTAGTAACAATTCGTCCTGTGGCAGTTACTTTGTATTGTATTTTAAAAGTAACGTTTTGTATTATAGTTTATTTACTTACTAGTAGACTTACAAATGTATTGCTTGATTTTAGTAGGTATACAAATATATACTAGGATTAAATAATTCGACCACGCAGCTGAACCGCTGACGTGAGTTGAGCGAATTTCCAAAATTAAATTTATATATGTTTTTGGGTTTCAAACAACTATTTGGGAAATTGATCTAATCACGAAGGTGCTGCCAGCATGTACCAAATATATTGCCATCGGTCTTCACGGTAAAAGCCGTGGATTTAATTCTGGTACTTTTACGGTATTTTACGTTTTGATTGTTTTTGGGGGAACCAGATGGGCTATAAAGTCACGTAAAAAAACAAAATGTGCAGAATTATTTCGTATGTCTATTTTTTTTTAAAGGAAACTTAAAAAAAAAAATAATTCTAGTACGAAAAATATAAAAAACATTTTACTTCCGGTAAATTTTTTTGGCTAACGAACTCGTCCAAGCGACTTAGAAAACCAACCTGCGTAAATTTTTTTGACTAAATCGGACATAAAATGCGTCCGTTAGAGTGCGCACACATATATACATGTTACTTCCTGTCTCAAATTTGATATATTTCCGGTCAATTTTTTTGGCTAACGAACTCGTCCAAGCGACTTAGAAAACCAACCTGTGTACCAAATTTGGACCAAACCGGACGTAAAATGCGTACGTTAGAGTTCGCACACTTATTCATAAAGTTACTTCCGGTCAACAATTTGGTCTAGTTCCAGTCAATTTTTTTTAGCTAACGAACTCGTCCAAGCGACTTAGAAAACCAACCTGTGTATCAAATTTTGATCAAATCGGACGTAAAATGCGTTCATTAAAGTGCGCACACCTACATACATGGTACTTTCGGTAAAAAATGTGGTCTACTTCCGGTCAATTTTTTTGGCTAACGAACTCGTCCAAGTGACTCAGACAACCAACGTGTGTACTAAATTTGGACCAAATCGGACGTAAAATGCGTCCGTTAGAGTGCGCACACTTATACGTAAAGTTACTTCCCGTCAAAAATTTGGTCTTCTTCCGGTCAATTGTTTTGGCTAACCTACCAGTTCAAGCGTTTTAGAAACCCAATGTGTGTACTAAATTTGGTCGAAATTGGACGTAAAATGCGTTCGTTAGAGTGCGCACACATATATACATAAATATATACCATACATATATATATATATATATGATTTTTAATGACATCCCAAAACGAGTTCTGGGGACCATTATTGGTGCTCTTTGCTACTCCCGACCTTGGGTCTTACCATAAGGGCCACTGCAATAGCTCATTTTTAATATGAAAATTCTAATAAACTAACAAAATTTAGAAGAGTATTGAAAACTTCATTTTTAAGTGACTTGGGGTACAAATAAGATCTTTATGATCAGCGTGGTCACGCGCGTTATAAACATAAAAATGGGTGTGTTTTAATGCAATTTATTTTGTATGGTTAGCTATCCATTTTAATTAAACTGTATTTATCCCATTTCATTACTTTGACTTAAGTAGTCGAATTGAAAATTGGGTTTTATATGACTTAAGAATAATATTACAGTACCAGGAGACCGAACTAAAGCTCGATTATAAGCAGGGCCTAGTTCGCTCACGTCAATAACTATTATTGTAAATTTCTGTGAACATCGTTTAGGTTAGGCCTATAACATTAAACAACTAAATAAAGGGTAAGTTTATTTAGCAGAAGTATTCGTTGCCATGGTAACTATAAATAGATACAACATTAGGCTTACATCTAATAAAATACAGTTTAAAAGAAAACAGATGATTATTGTAATGGCATTGAAAACATTTGCATCAGCTGTGCTTCGTTTAAAAGAAAACAGATGATTATTGTAATGACATTGAAAATATTTGCATCAGCTGTGCTTTGTATTGTTTAAAATGGACAAATTTCACTTTTTAATTTAATAAAAATACGTAGAAAACGAATTTTCCCAGACTGGTGACCATTTCCAATCGATTTCTCGTGGCCAAAAGCCCCATATAAAATCAAAAAATCAAAAATCCTTAGACGGAGATTCCAGATCCATTTAGCAGACAGACAATTATCTCTCGCTTTAGAAGATAAGATAAATTTAGCTTTATAGCTTAGTAGGAAGTTAGTGCAATGTATTTTTATTGCATAGTGGTAGCTACCCTATTTTAATCTATTTGATTGTAGTGAACAAATTCTCTAAACAATCCTGGTACTTAATATGTGTAAATTGTGAATTTAGCTGAGTAATTTTTTAGCATATAGAAAAAGTGAATGTATAAAATGGTTATTTAATTGTAAGTGTAGTTATCCCGTTTGATAACTTTGACTTATGTAACCGAATTTCCAAATGGGTGTTTATATCAATGAATAATAAAATTACATAATTTAAGCTTTACTAGGGGAGACCCCTGCGTGCTCCGCACGCCAACCCCCAATGGAACCTTACAAAAACATATGTTATGTTTTATTTATAATAAAAGTGTACAATTAATAATAACCTCAAAACTTTTTTTTGTGTTTAACGTCCTGCTGTTTTGCACTTAAGGCTAATGAAGACGGGACCTACAGTTTTACGTGGAATCCGAACCACAGCCAATGATGTCTGTTAAGAAACCATTTAGAAAATTATTCGGGGTCAATGGGAATTGAACCCGGAACTTTTCGATTGATGGTTGCCATGACGATTGATAAAGCATTGACGCCTTGACAACCACGGCCATCGTAGCTATATAACCTCAAAACTAAGATGGTAA
>JAGFPH010025726.1:0-10732 GCA_018207615.1 Philaenus spumarius
TTGACAACAGTTAAAATAATTAGTGTCAAAGGTATATTACATTAAATTTTGGTAGGAGAGTACTGAAACGGATAACAATTAATTATGATTTCAATAAAGAATTTTGTTCCTAATAAAGTTACTATCAAGTATAATAACTTTGGATTTCAAAATTGATAAAGCTACAATTTTGAACACATACCTTGAAGGAAATTATAAGAATTATAGAACCGGACGATATATACTTTTTCGTAGTAGAATTGAAATAAACCATACCAACTACGTTAATACCAACGCTCCTTGTCTGGAAATATTTATAAAGCACTGGCGAGCTTCGCAATAATATTGGAATTACTTTAATATTTACAGTTTAATGCTTGCAGCACCTGGTGCCAATGTTTTGTTGGAAGCTTTTGTCGGTCGAGTTATGAAAGGTTGTTCAAAGTGTTCACGTATGACAAATCAAAAGTTTAAAACAAATATTAGAGCTTACAAATATATGAAATTACTGTTCAAAAATTTTATATTTATAGTCTGAGACAAATTAAAAATTGTTTGCTTAAGAAAGCTTGTCAACTTTTATTTATTGTGATATTTCCTTTTAAAATAATTTGTTTAGAAGGTGGTACATATTTTTAAAAAAAGACTGAAAACTGAGGACGGTTGTTTACTACAGTAACTAAAAGTCTTTCAATTTTTAACTATCCTATTTTTTATTGTCCAAAAATGTAACACCTCCTTTGCTTGTTTTACCGATCTACTAAGGTAAAATAGACCTACAAAAACATTGTGTACGTGTTTTTTCTTCGGTAAATGTAAGTTTTTTTATGTTATTATTAACGTATTATACATTTTCCATTAACTTTTGTTTTTTCTAAAACGATTTGAGTAAATTTTCAATAATGATTCAATATTTCGTTTGATAGTAGCACAATTTTTCAATTTCTTTTATTTACTTCTATTAAAAATTAAACATTCTCTCGTATCTTTGATTTGGTACGATTAAACCTCGGAGAAATATGTCTCCTTGTGCAAAAATAAATCAATTTTGGCACATGACCGACCATGCTTGTCAAATTAAAAATTGTGTTGAAACATTACTTTTAGATTGAGAATCGAAATAATTTTAACTCGGCAGAAAAATAAAATAATTATTACAAATTTTAATTAAATAAATCATTAAGGACATTTATTTGTGTTAATGTATGTGCCACATGTATTTATGACTGGAAGTTTTGTATTTTTAATGTATCATCTGGCACTCGAATATTACACCAAGTTACAATAACTAAAATTAGTTGCACAAATGCATCCTGAAGAATTACAAATATCAGTTTTAAATTACACTTAAAGGTATTTTGTATACATTGCTAAGGAAATGGTAATTAAAAAAAAATCAAATTCATTTCAATATAACTAGCTGACCCGTGCGAATATTTCGCAAGTTCGGAGTAGGCCTACATTTACCTGATTTAACACGTTGATTTAATCCTGTTAATTAAGTTTATTTATTTACATTGGTTTATAAATAACAGTTCCCCTATACAATCTTACAGTGTAAACAATCTAACTAACAGCTATCATGCTAGTTAAACAGATGGTTAATAGATGGCGCCTTTCATTAGGAACATACAAAGTATAATATAAAAGTTTTTTTAATCAATTTTTGTTATAAAAACATGAATTTTAAGCTGTTTGTCTATTTTTCCGGTGTAACGGTTAAGGAAAGCTTTAAAATGATGCCTTATTTATGTAATTTGATTAAGTATTAAGGAAGTTATGGCGTACCGACAAAAAAATGGTCTTGAGAAATAATATATGCGATTATTATTACATTATTGTAAATTTCACTAATTCTTAGTCAATTTTATTTCCACAATACATTTTAATGCTTACTATTAAATATTGATCTACATTGTAAAATGTGAACTCAATATCTGCAGGAAATAATATAAGGTAGAAAGAGACACTGATAGTCACAAAAACAGATAAGAGAAGACAAAAAGAAGATAGTAGAAGATGTAAAGATTACAATGTTTTTGTTAAGACGAAGTTTTTTTTGTGAAAAAGATAGCAGTTTCAATAAACCAACTGTAATTGTTGTAGTCGTATTAAATGACTGTAATGTAATGTTTACATAATGTACAATTATTGGTTGCAATGTACGTTTTAGACAAAAATAGTTAAGTTTACAACGTGCTCTAGGTGACTAAAAACACAAAATCCTATTTATACATTTAAACTAATTATGATTATTTTGTAGTAAAATAAACGAAAGAATAACATTTCCAAATTTAAATTACAATTACAAAGTCTTTTACGATTTGAACGGGAACAATAATCATTTAAACTAAATACAGAAACAGATATTGTGTTTCTCAGCAAAACATAAACAAACGTAAACTTATTTGTATATTGTTGTTTCATTACCGTTTATTTTCCCAAAGTGGTTTGTATCCATTATAGTTTTTGATAGTTATGGTAATGTTATAACACGACCACATAATCAACAGCTAGTAAATATTAAGTGGAAAATATTAAATATTACTCACTGTTAAAACAACTATAGATTTCGTATATGGTATAATGCTACGTGTTTTATTTCTTGGTAAAGTTAAAAAATACTTTAATGTATTTGATTACGTTATAGAATTACCATATAAATATTACATTAAAGTTTGATAATGTTAAATGCAAATTACATTAATATATAACTAACTGTTAAAATTATTGAACTTTTGTGCCTGTTCAATTTGATATACTTCATTGTCGTTTCGCCCCATATCTAGTAAAAGAAATATAATACAGGGTTATTCAAAAATAATGGTGCAAAAGTAAGGTTAATTCATTTGCACATTCTGAGTTGCAAAATCATGAAAACAGAATAAAACTGTTTCTTATATTAACAAGTTTTAATTAACATTAAAAAAAACACATTTGTATGCATTACAAATGCTCAATGTGAGCTCCATTAGAAACTCTGCAAATATCCAGGTGAAATTCCAACTCAACCCAGAGATTCTGTAGCATTTCCTGTTTTATGGACTGCACGGCTTCTGTTAGTCGATGTCTTAATTCTTGCAGGGTTTGGGGCATAGGAGGGTAGTACACTTTCTCTTTGATAAACCATCACAAGAAAATATCACATGGCGTTAAGTCAGGCTATCTTGGCGGCCAGCGCATCAAAGGACTGTCTTCATTTCCAGAGCGTCCAATCCAACGGTCGGGCAACCTATCATTCAAAAACTCACGCACTTTAGACTTGAAATGTGGAGAGCAAAATCTAGCTGGAAAACTACGTCTGGAACATCTTCTATAAGCTGAGGAATAAGCAATTCTGACAAGGTATCTAAGTAAACGATTCCATTTACAAACACGCCATACCGTGGACTGCGGTATGTAAAGTTCCCTACCATCTTTGACTGTCGAGGTCGCGCAAACTTGGCTTATAATCTCTCCACAGCTTCTGGCAGAGTCTGAGGACGGCCCGAACTCTTTCCTGCACACAAACATCCAGTTGTTTTGAATTACCTCGCCCAACGAGCTATGCAGTTCCGATGAGGAGCCTCCTTCCTGAATTTGGTCCGAAAGTTCCGCTGAACACCAACAATAGCATTAGTACGAGCAAACTCTAAAACACAAAATGCTTTTTCTTGTTTTGTAGTAGCCATTTGTTGACAGGCTTCGTGGTACTCAACTAAGCAACTGAGACAAAACATAACCTTGTCAAAACAACTTTATAAACACGCCCTTTACATTGTTGTAACAATCAGCTGTTTGAAATCACGGAAACAGACGCACCGTTTAGTTTTGCACCATTCTGGTATTTGCAGAGTTTCTAATTGAGCTCACATTGAGCATTTGTAATGCATATAAATGTGTTTTTTTTTATGTAAACTAAAACTTGTTAATATAAGAAACAGTTTTATTCCGTTTTCATGATTTTGCAAATCAGAGTATGCAAATGAATTAACCTTACTTTTGCACCATTCTTTTTAATAACCCGTATAGTTTTTGTCATTATTGTTCAACCATTTAACCAAATTTGAAAAGTTGTGTGCTACATAAATTAGTCTCTAACTACCAACTAAGTGTCGTTTCAAAAAGTAAATTTAATTTCTATTAAAGTTTCAATAAATTTACTGATTTTGAATATTTTGTCTTCAATTAAAATTTTAAAATAAAAATGGAAAAGTTATATTACTCCTTTTCACTGTAGTGTTTTATATAAATCAACTGAGTTTGTAAACAAATAGGTTGTCACTTTGTACATAACAATTTAGTTTAAGAGAATAGCAATTTTTAAATTGCTTCGAAGTTCGTTCTCCTTATAAATAGTATACACACTAATAAATTAAATTATTTTTTTAGTTTATTATTTATTTTTTATTTTTGATAAGTGAAATGTATAAAATTAAAAAAAACACACCCTAAATATAAAGTCCTGGTCAATTACTATCACCTAAAATTTACATATGATTAAATTTGTTTAATTTTCACTGGTTTTCTTTTTTTTACAAATTAACGGTATGCAACAAACAAACAGTTGTGGTACAAATATAATAAAATTTTAAACACGGAATTAACGTATTTCTAACCAGTTCTAATATATAATTTACTTATTTGGTTTGAACACGTTTGCTCTCAACGATGCTCTCATTATTCTATTTCTCCACACATCAAAGCACACCAATGGAATACACGGAGGTGGCATCAGCTGCTATACAATTTTACTTAAACCCAAAAAATACATTGCAACACATCATAAACTTTGTTTTTATTAACTAGCAAATAACCAAATAACCAAGTTGAATAAATACTCATATTGCATTTTTAGGATTTCCGTTCTATTCAAAGTTTCAATAGATGTTACAATACAATACTTGTTAATTATTGCGCTTTTTTTTAAAAAGTGTCTATTCCCATATTGTTTACAAAACATAATAATTTACAATAACATTAAATTTACCCATTATTATCGAAGTTCCATAGGAAAGATGAGCTATTGCACTGGCCCTTACGGTGAGACCTAAGATCGGGAGTAATAAATGAGCACCGATCATGGTCCACAGAAAACGTTTTGCGGATATTATTTATGTATATGCAGGATGATGCAAAAGTTCAGGAACCCATTCGTAATTTTAAACCTGTTACACGTATTAACTCCAAACTTTATTGGGCATTCTAACTAAATTTACGAGGCTGTACTAAAATACAAATTCAGTTTCTTTGACGCCGTTTCTTTCGCCTAGGCCTATGTTAAAATGCGGCGTGCCGTAGATTTAGCTGGGCATCGCAAATAGTCGTACACAGATAAACATTTTCAGTTATTATTATTATATATTTACTATTCAAAAATAGTTATCCCATTTCAAAACGTATTAGCAACACAATATTATATTTGTTCCTTGTACGCAACTCAACGAAACTTCACTCTTTTAACATGTAATAAAACTATATTAGCCGTGTATTTAGTAGTAATATATATATATTTAAAAAAAATATTATCTATATACATCTATATCTATATACATAATTAATTTGCTAGGGGTTATTTTGTGAGTAGAACTCCTCCTAGAGTTTTTAACCGATTTTGATGTTTTTGGTGTCATTTTACAGAGCTCACTCTGAAGTTGTGCTTCCCTTAAAATGAGCTCAATGTATGTTAAGGGCTTCGCCCCAGTGGCCCTCAAAGTTGCCATGTTAATCTTATGGAAGGTCAATCTTAAGGAAGAAGAAGAAAGATTTATTTTGATTTTATCAGGGGCACAAAAAACAGCTGTTCGTATGAAAAGCTTAAAACAGCTGATTTTCATCAACAACTGATTTGGATCAAAAACTTAATATAATTTTAGGTTAGGTAAACCAAGCAATAGCGAAGCATTGCCCGGTCCACTAGTATTACATTAAAACTCATTAAATACTAAATAATGTCTTCTTTTCAAACTGGATATTTTTTAAATATTGCTTTATTAATAATTTGATTGCCCTATTAATAATTTGTAAATATTTTAAGTACTTGTTCAAGAACTGTACTTTAAATTAAGTTGTTTTACACGCATTAATATAAGCTACACAGACAATGAACAATGAGTGAATGCATCAGGAAATTTCATTTGAAGTTACCTTATTAGTCAAGTCTAAAGTAAGTTGACTAACAAGTCGGTGATAGAGATAATTAATTATTCTCTAAATATGTCAAGTCAAACTAATCGACCTTAATCACTGTACGTTTCTTAAGCGTGTTTGTCGTACTGCATGATATATGGCTCCAATAAGTAAGCTTTTGGAGTAAACATACTAAGGTAGATTATCTAAATATCTACCTTTAACTATCTAAAAATTTTAAATATCTAGAAATAACAGCAAAGGCTTTTATAGTACCGGGAGTTTCAAAATAGATATAAGGGTCTGAATGCTTTGTAGTATTTATTACATTTAACATACAATAAATTGACCAAGCGAAGCGAGGTTTCCTTTTTAGCTCGACCGTTCGGCATTTTGTCTGTGTGTCTATCTGTCTATATGTCTGTCTGTCTGTCTGTCTCACTATTACGGCCAAATGCCTTGACCGATAGTGATGGGTTTCTGCATGAATGTTCCTTATTCCTTTGCCGAGCGATGCATAGGTACGGTTATTTCCATTTTTTATTTTTAACCCCTTAAATAAAATAAAAATGCCGGCTGGACCGTTTTTCTCAGTGTAAGCTTTTTTTCCAAAGCCAGTTTGTGGCTTAACCGTAAGTCGAATTTTAAAACATTTGTTACATTTTGCGAGTAGCAAATTAGATTTTCAAAAATTTTTTTGGATTTTTTCGTAGACCTATCTCTAACGGTAAGCTCACAAAATGGCCGTAAACTTCAAATTTATTAAAAATCGTCCAAGTTTTTGTATTTAAACCATGTTTTTTTACATTTATTCTAAACCAATTCCAAAGTGTTCCATAGCTTTTTTTGTAGATACATGTTCAAAGAATGCATATATTACAGTAAAAATTTAAGTAAAGTTAACAAATGTATTAGCTCAAAAAACAAGCCTTTTCAGTAAGGAAAGGAAAACGTTCAACTTTAGGACTACATAAAAACTGGTAAAAATTTGTTGTAATTTTTTTCGTAAACGTAAAAAAGTTTCGTAATTTACTTCTAAATAGAACTGTATAAACATATTTATCAATTTTAAATTTGTTATTTTGAAAACACCAGTTTTAATGTTCCTACTACAAGACTGCTAACAAAACTAGGCCTATTTTGAATAGTAATTTAGGAATATATCCTTTGCCCAAAAATGACATATTATTATAAGAAAGTGTAGATAATAAATCAAAGAATTGAACTGTATACTTGTAAATTATTAATTCATAAAAGTATTTGACTTAGCTTTATTTGAATTACAAAATGAAATGAAACAAATGAAACCTCGCGGCGATAAAGGACATACGAAAAATGACAGTTGGACAGCGTGGGAAGTGTTGGTACATGGGTTGAGATCATTATCACGACGCTTTAACATCGTTTGTTTTCATTATTTATAATATTGAAATATAATATGGAACTGTAAATAAATTGTTAAGTTTAAATTATTTAAGGATGCAAATATTTAATTCTATGTTATCCCTCAATAACACGATATTTTTAGCTACCTAATGCATTATTAACCTAAATAACACACAATGCCCCCTAAAAGAAAATCTTTAGCAGTTAAAACTCAAGAAAAGAAAAGTAACGAGAACTAGAAACCCCGTAATCGCGGGAATTGCTAAATAATGTTTCACTGGCTAAACCTTCTGCTTACTGCCTTACTGGTACACTTTTTTTATTTAAGCTCAAAACCACATTAGTTATTTCAACGAGCGAGGTCTACTGTTCACAGAAGTACTATTAAATAATACATCAAATAAAATAACTACTAAAACAGTTTTCCCTACAAGTCTTCAACGTGTGCGCCATTTGTCACATGGTATACATCTAGTCAACAGCTGATGCCATGTTTGAAGCCTGTGCATAGACGTCAATGGAATTGCTAATTCATGATAAGCCTTCCGAACTGATTTGTCGGGACTATGCGTGAAATATTCTATCACTCGTTCAACTCATTCTTCAGTCGCTCTTGGTCGTCCCGTACTCACACCCGATGTCTTCAATCTGTTATTATTACTTGAAGAATTACTATAGAATTAACGCGAAACGCACGTTGTACTGTAATTACAGACTCCCTCAGTGCTTCTAAACTTTAAAACACACAAATATTTTTTCCGTTAAGTTTGCTACTATCACTTTGAGACAGAATAAACACTGCATGCTCATAAGCACAGGTGTACCAACAAAAGTGTTTGAATTGCTTGTTCTTTTGATGTATTATTTATAAGTTAAATTCAACAATAGAAAGCCTTAAAACTCCAATATGAATTTTGAAACACCCGTACTGCAGATACAACAAAACCTAGCACTTTTAGAGAACTTTAAACGGTTTATAATATTGTTTATATACCGGGTATCCCATTAAGGTCCCCTCCCCACTTTAATTTTAAACGACTTTTTCAAACAATCTTTGGTAAATGTTACTAACATAAGTCAAAGTACTTTTTTAACAGTGTACGACTTAAGAGCTAAAGACACTGAAAATGTTTCCTGACAACGGTCACTCTAGAGCTTAGTTGTTAAATTTTAGAGTTTGTTGTTATTTTTAGTGGGGGATAGTCAACATTCTAATTACGGTGATACATATTTTACCATAAATTTATTTTAAGAAGTCATAGAGAGGTCTAGTTTGCGGAATTCATTTTCTTTTTTTACCCTCTTTAAAACGACATGCAACTTGCTATGGGTTGATATTTGCAATTAAAAACTACCCCCAGCAACCCCTATTTAGCAACCCCTATCCCCGGTATATTATTAAGGATTGAGTTTCAAACCATATACATTGTTTATTGCTTATCCCAAACAAACCAAAGTGACGATAAAACACTTTAGTTTTATATGGTGTTAGTACTGATGTGGGGATATTTCGCAGAGGTCAAATTCTCGTAATTTGCTTTCACACTCCAATTTAGATTATTAGGTTTTAGTTTAGTGAATTAAAAAAAAAGTAATTTGTATAATAACACATTGTACATATATAACTCTTTTGTACACATTCTGTTTAAATTTCCAGTGTAAGGATACAAATTTAAATCTTGCTTCTAACACAAGAAATAATTTCAATGTTGCCATAGAAAATGCTGTCAGGTATTCACATTTCTGTAAGTTTAATGCTTACCGTATTTTATTGTACTTGATAGTATACTAAATGCCCATCTATTTAATATACATTTTATTCAATGCTTATGTCAAGTATTTAACCCTTGAGAACTCGCGCAGTATGTCGTCACACTAGAACTCGCGCGCGGTACTTTAGACCGCACTGTATTAGTTAGGTGCTAGGACAAAATAACTACGTTATTAATTGTATTTTATAATACAATTTAAAATTTAATGTATTAAAGAACTTATTTACATATAAAATAAAATAACAATAATTCATTTTACAAATTATTGTTTATACGAAAAAAATAATAACATGAACACTCGCACGCGGAAGAAACGACCGCACACAACGCAAGGGTTTAGTAAACGGACTATAAGCACTGTTTGCCACCAACTAAACTAAAAGTTTTGCATGTCTCGCCTCCCTAACTAACTGGTAAAGGTAAAGAGGGATTAGAGGAGAAGTTTGCTCAAGGTCAAATATTCAAAATTCATAAATATCTAAAGGTGCGGTCGAAAAGACCGCGCTACAAGTTCTCAAGGGTTAAGCTACTTTAATTATTTTAAAAAAATCTTCAACTCCTTCTAGAATACTATGGATATATTTCACATAGAACTTGAAGTTCAAAACAACAATATTTTCTAACATATTTTGATTCCCTTAGTAAACTGTTTGTACATTGAAATCACAAAAAAATATACACTGTATTCCTACTTCATAATTTTAGCAGGAGGTAATGCAATCCTTTACAAATAAAATTATAAGATATGTTTATAAAAAAGTATATATATGTATAATGAAATACAAAACTTTATGATTTTTTTTACCTAAACCTAAACAGTGCATCTCGCCCTCTGTGTAGCATATATATTTTATCCGAAATAAACTATATATAATGTCTAAATTTACAATTTAATATAGGTAGGCATATAAATATAAATACTTAAACAATATTTAACATCCTACAAACAATATCTATGGCGGGATGGATCATTGTACCTGGGGTAATTAATTAAACATAATCATTTCTGTTAAATATTTGAGGCTCGATTTGAATAAAAATCTCAAAAAAAAATGATTTATAAGAACATGCTTCAAAAACTGAACATACATTTTTATAAAGAAATGTATAGATTGCATCAGTGAGTGATTTGTTTCTAATGTAGAAAGCATTTAAGGGCTTCAAATTCACTGTATATTATATTGTCAGTTATTTAAATGAATAAACCAGTAATATTTTATATATATATAATAAAGGGGGTCGACCTAAGGGCTAAAAGAGATTGCCATTTACTTTGAAGTTTCCATAAGGTAGACAAATACATTTATTCACCTCTAGCAATAAGCGTCATATTTATAAATGATATAAGCGTTATAAAAATATATATTATTCGTGCAAATAGATGAAAAAAATATATTTTATAAACTTTTTAATTATTAATTTAAGTACAAAAGCTCTATAACTATACTGTTCAGGAGGATTTTAAGGTAGGCCTGGTAATAATTCAT
>JAGFPH010025728.1:0-10731 GCA_018207615.1 Philaenus spumarius
AACTGAATGGTGATTATGTGGCTTAGAACTGAATGGTGATTATGTGGAGAAGTGAAATAGATATGTAGTAAGCTAAAACTGACAATAAAAACATTTTCTCACAAGTTCATTCTCCAAATTACCAAACAGCTCTTACTTTATGAGTATGCATCGTATTTGTTCGTTTATTTTATATTTGTAATTAAAAAAGGTATCAGTTATTGATATGTTAGTAAGAACTGGCTGACAACCATTGCCAAAAAAGTGTTCTTCATGTCAAATAGGTCTATTTTCATCAGGTCTTTATAAAAGCATTATTTTCATTTCATTGAATGTTGCCTTAGAGTAGAGTGCAGGTGTCTTAGTTATACAGTGGGTAACTATACTCCGGAACTACTTCAGAGTCCTAGTTTGTCAGTTTTTTAGAATATTTTGGGGTGGGGTTTTAGTTATAAGTATCAACTTTTCAATTACACTAACATTCATGGTCTTCGCCTAGATTTGAACAGGAAACCTTAAGCTTTAGGGTACACCAACTATCCCTTTTTATGATGACCAAACTGTTCATTGTTACAACACAAGGTTTAGAGAACAGCTCCAGTATCCTATTCATAGGCTGAAGTTGTATGAAAACACTCCTTTTTATATGGGCTTAAAATAAATTACCAAATCGGGTAAAGAGGCTTACATGTAAAAAGTTTAAGGATACTGTAAAAAAAAATGTTAGCCGAAAAAGAACATAACGTAAATGCATTTTTTAATGACCATTCATTGGAATAGTGAATATTTTGTAAAATTTGGTACTTTGCTTATTGTAAAGCTGTAGTTTTGTTTAGTTTAAGGATAATTGACGAGCAACCTGTTCATTGACAAATTTTATTTGTACTTATGTGAATGTTATGTTGCAATAATAAATAAATAACAATAGCAACTATAATAATAACTTTTTTTATTCAGCCAACAATCTCAACTATGAAGTGTTATCGTTTTAAAAGTATTTTTTGGTTTTTATTTCAGATGGTATTTTTGCCAGAAGGTTTGGATTTTATCGCCGAGAATAAGGTAGAAACTCTAGCATTGGCCGAACCTCCTCATGGGCCAACAGCTCTAAAATACATGGAATTGGCTAAACGATGCAAAGTGTGGTTGTCTCTTGGGGGAATTCATGTGAAGGTGAGCAGTACTGATATTTGTACTCCGGACTTTTGCACCATTCATGTGTTTTATGAAAGGAAATCATGGGATTGTAATGTGTCTCCTAAACTCGATGTGAAGGCACACTTAGTATCAACACTTTGACTGCCGATTTTAAATAAATATGAATCCTTACTTTTAATAAGTACATTATTATAGAAAACGCTGTCAAATTACCGTTAATTTTGTACGTACCTATTTTTGTAAATTAATTTATTTATTCATAAATTCATAATATTATTATCAGCTGTCTTGAGGTAGTATTTTTGTCAGTCGCAGTATGTGTTAAATTTTACTGGCTTAAACATTAAATTTGTTAAATCATTTTAAATTTATTTAAATTTTACCTTCACTTGTATACAGTACTGTATGGTCATGTGTCTGGAATCAAAAAGCGTGGTATGAAAACAAAAAGAAGGGGTGTGAAAGATATGATATTTTTATAATATATTAATTACCTTGTACGTCCGTCTTGTGACTTCAAGTGAGTTGATTCTTGAGTAGTTTCGGGGTCTTGACTCCATCATCAGATAATACTTATTTCAATCATAGGAGCTCGTCAAACATTAAAAAAAAAAACACAAACAACACATACACTAACGCAAATAAACATCAACGTGTCTGACGTAAAGTGCACTCGGTCATGTCTGCCGGAGTACTGTCAACGGTTCAGCTGATATCGACCTCTGTTAGGCGCTTTTAAATGTTTAAAGCCGTATCATATAAACTATGCGATTGGAAGGAAAGTTGATCATTTAAGATGTTATCTGGATCGTTTTTTAATGCTCTGTAGATCTCGAATTCCTCATTCGCGTTCATTAATCTGCCTTTTTTGCAAACGTGTATTGCTTCTACACTGGATTTAAAATCACCTGGTCTGTGCTATCACCCGGTATGCAAGGTGACGCGCGTAGTTCGATTTGGTGATGTTGGTTTTGTTGCAAGGAAGGTGTTCTTTGTAACGGTCCATGAAATTTCTCCCGGGTTGTCCTATGTTATATTTGTTACACTCTGGGCATTTTATTTTGTAAACGCCCGATTTATGTTCAATCAATGGGAGTGTCTCTTCTACGTTTAAGGGATGAAGATATGTTATTACTTGTACGGAAAGCAAGGGTGATGTTACATTTCTTGAAAATGTTGTTCAACACATTAGGCAAGAGGCTGGTGTATTCTGAGGAAATGTCAATGGTGTATTCAAGTTACGAGAATGTCGAGTTGTAGGGAATACAAGTTAACAAAATCTGGTTAAAATTTTTTGCTACATTATTTAATACTAACACATAGTTGCATTACTGTACTATACAGTCCTACTCGAGTGTAAACAAAATGTAAAATTGAATTGTTAAATACATTGGACTAATAAGTAAAACCTAATTACAGTATAAACTATTGTGCTATCCTTGAAAAAACTAGGCTTACATAATTTTAAGGTAGAAACTTTATAATGGCTGACAGTTTTTCACGCTGACAATTGCGTTGTGCTGCGTCATCACAAAGTCTTTGCAAAAACAAAACGTCTAATGGTGCACTGCTCAAAGTAGCGCAGTTCTCCTTTGCTGTGACCCATCCTTTCGTCTGCTGTATCATCTTCTTCATCATCTCGACTATTTTAATTTTGTTCTTCTCTTTCTTTAATTGCTGCAACAACTTCATAGCCTGCTAGAGGCTCGCTGTTTCCATCTTGCCTCGTAGAGGCTTGCCGTTTCCGTCTTGCCTCATTGGCTCTTCAACATATGCTTCACAATCTGGAACTTTTCCCAACGATGTCATAAGACCTAAATCTTCTTCATTCTCTTTCAAGTCTTGGAATTCATTTCCAGAATGGTCCAAAGCCTTTCTTCTCGGACGATCCAAAGTTAGGAGGCTGGAGTCCATTCCGCGACTGGGATATCCATCCAGCAGCATGTAATAAATCAGTATTTGTCATTTTGTCGACTGAGTCACGTCCGTTATCAATGGCCAGGATTAGAGGTTAAAGAGATGGAGGAGGTTTTGGAGTTCCTGCCTTTATCTTTTTCTTCAGGGACTCTAAAACTCCTGGGTCCATCGATTGAACCAGAGAAATGATAGGCCTATTAGGAGCGCCAGATTAGAATAACCTCTGATATCGTGGCACAGCGCTGATATCAAGTAGGAAACTTTTAAAACCACGGAATCATCCTGATGTCAGGTAACTTACAAAATGCAAAATTAAGCTTCAAACAACATAAGTAATTGTTCTACTATACAATATCAAACATGGAGGAAGAAACAGCATCTTTATTTCTCCATCCTGTAACTGTTCAGTATCAGGGTGAGTCGACGCTTTGTCGCAAAGAAGAAAGAAAAAACATTTCAATAAAAGGAACACATTCCTTGCTAAACACTCCTTAAAAATAATTTTGTCCATCCATGTACTCTTTTGTTTCCTATACCTAACTGGTAAGTCAGTATCATTGCCGTCCGTTTTTGAACATCTTTTCATATATTTAAATGAATGCGGATGTTTTGCTTTTCCAATCAAGCAAAGTGTCAATTTATGTTCTCCTGTTGTATTACTGTATGCTAAGATTGTTCTTCTTTTCTTACTTCTTTTATATCCTGGAGCGGATTTTTTATTTTTTCGATGTAAGAGTTTTTGCAGGAAGCATTCGAGATCTGCAACCACTTTATAGATCGGGTCTCCTGATAAGCCCTCTTTCGGTAGAATGTAAGTTATTTTTAAAAACAACTACACTCTCGGTTTGAGCATAAATGTTATCTCCGTATATGTTCAGCTGCCTGATCCCGTAGCGGCTTTCCATTTATTAAGCCAACCAATGCTGGCAGAAAATCCTGGTTTTCCTTCTTTAAATTCTTTGTAAAATGTTAACGCTTATTCTTGTAGTATTGAACCACTGATGTGTGTTCCCCTTTCTCTGCGTCGCATTGTAACGATAAGCGTTACAAAAGATAAAAAAAATAATAATAATAAAAAAAGTTATGTTATACTATAAAAAAAAATAGGGTTCGGTGAAAAGTTCAAAAATAAAAAAAAATATGTCTTAAATCAAAATAAAATTGTTATATGTGGATTATCTAATAACCATTAATATCTTCAACACCTCCTTTACTTATTTACCTTAAAAACAAAAATCATCGCTCATGTACCACTTATTTTGCTTATACACCTTTTAGGCCTATCGCCTCACTTCAATAATAATCATCACCTACCTTAACTCTCCATAACATCTTTCTTCCAACTTTAACGTAGAACAATATTAATATTTCACCTAACTTCAACTCATCTTATTATCATAACCTTAAAACTCACCTTACTTAAACTCACTTTAAAAATCACCTTCACTTGACTCCCATAATCTCAATAAAAAACAATGATCACAATATTTTCGATAATCCACATATAACCTCACTTATGCTTAGTCTGCATATATTCACTTGCAATTACCAATTATTCAAAAAATATTTACTAATTAATTTAATTTTCTTAGGGGTAGGGACTTGGCTAAAAAAGTAATGGCAAAATGGATATTCGTGGCCCAATGAAGAAATTCAAGACATCGTGACAGCAACTATTTTGTTTAATCAAACATAATTGAAAAATGAATATTTATAACAAACAATATCAATATCATAGAACAATTGAACATACAAATTGATTAACTATCTACAAATTATGCAAAGTTTTGTGAGCCATAGCTTACAAATGAATGACGCAATAAATGAAAAGTTTAAGTTAGGATGTTACTCAATTTTTTATAATTTTCCAGAATTGCAGACTTTAAAATTTAACCTAATGGCCATTTATTACTTACTGCGTTGTCTATGTCACTGTTTTTTACCTAGGATTTTTGATAATTACACACATACGAAGCACCCTCCATTTCACTACGCGCGTTTTTTACTGAAGCACATTTTACAATTCTTTAAATCGTTTTATCCTCGTAGATATCAAATACTTCTTGTTACCCAAGATTGTAGTAATACAGTCACTGCTCTACTTCATTTTTGTACTATTTTTAATATTCAACTTTTAAATAAATTACACTTTTGTGGTAAATGCAGCTCCCACAACATACAAGACGTACAACGCCTTTTCACGCCATCTTGATTCCTGCTAATGCTTCTAGAATGTTCTGCAGCGTCTCTACTAGCTAGGCTACCTGCTTTTCCGCACGTAGGCAAGTTGTTCCCCTCTCCCTCTTTTCATTGCATCCATGATCACTGTACATACTTTCATATTAAACTGTGCTACGTATTGTCATTATATTTTATTTATTGAACTGTTTATAATTTCGACTACCGTTTCATTGTTCGCTTATAACGCACCACTCGTTGAAATAAAGTTTTTATACAATTCTCACATTTTACATACGATCATATATTAATATATTTTTTAAGTCTGCTTTTGTATTTCCTATTTTTACAGTCTGCTTTTACGTTTTATATTTGTTTACCTAAGAAAAATGATTCTACTGTAATTATTCTTGCGTCATTAAGAAATGTATTTATATGAAAAAATTAAATGATTAGTATTATTTATGTATTGCGTCATTTATTCATTTAGACCAAATCTCTGTTCCATTAGTCACTATAGGAAACAGCTGATTCATTTCTTATTTCATTATTTTATTGTTTTCTCTGTGACATGGACATAAGTGTTACAGCATATACTATAAATAAATTGCTTCACCTACCTTCTCATAAACATCTCCTTTCATACTTTTTCTTTCTTTCAGAGAATCTGTACACAATCTTTTATCACATCAAGCCTCAATGTCAGATCTTTTTTTTTCACCCCAACAATGTAGTTTCCCCAAACCTATTTCCAAAGGCAGTTTTGATTCATTCTCACCCTTATCTAACTTCTTCAATGCTTCATATTTACTTTCCATTGACACGTTTACTTGTTTTCTCTTCTTTTGCATTATCATATTCACTATGTTTACAGTACATTAATCACTATAGTAACTGAAATCACTAACACAACAAGTAACTCGAGGATATAATGCCATGGCACAACGAACTAGACGGAACCTATCCTCTCTATTGCTATATAGTGACCTTGGATGTGTCTTGTGCACAAGGGAATCTGAACAAGGAAGCGTTAAAAATAACAATACATAATACTACTTTGGGTCTGTCAAGTTTAGTTTCCGAAGGTCGAGTTTACAGGACTTTACTGTAATCTGAAATAATGTTCATTCTCTTGATTTCTCATACGGCCATACAAATAAAAACTAAGGGAACCTCTGTCTGTTAGCAATGTCTTTTGAGAATAACCTTGCTGTTTATTTGAACCAAAAACTTTTTTTTAAATTACTACAGTAAATTGTTTTAAATGTTTTCTTAGATTGCTTCGAAAAAGCCCTTAAATAGCTTGGTTGATTAGTTTCATCAGTAGCGGTTGTATTTGTCAAAAAGATCGTAATTTGTTATGTCACTCGTATTTTTTTGTTTTTGTGAATATTTTGAAAATGTACAAAATTTAATCTTGGTTATTGGATTACTCATAAAAAATACAGTTCCTGAATCTCAACCGATTATTTCATACATTCCTCAAATTATTTTTATATTTAAGACTAAGCGTTTCCGGTCATATGTTAGTAACAAGTTCTGGTTTTTCTTTCAACCCTATAAGATCATTTGCCAAAATATGGCTGCACAATTTAGAATCTTGTTGCATATTTTGTTTAAATTCTTGTATGATAATATGTAGGCTTGAATATATATATTTTATTAAAATAATTTTGTCTTATTTTTGCAGGAAAATGAGACGACCATTAGAAATTCTCATCTGATTATAAATAGTGCAGGTTTAGTCTTCGCAACCTATGATAAAGTGCACCTTTTTGATATCAATCTTCCTGAAAAAAACATTACCCTCAGAGAATCGGACCTTATAAAAAAAGGTGAAGAGGTGATCCCGCCTGTGCCTACACCTGTTGGGAAAGTTGGCTTAGCAATTGTATCCTTTGAAATACCATGATTGTTCTGCTCCTGAATAACTAGTTTACATTTTACAAGGACATTTTAGTTGTGTCAAGGTGTATTATATTATATTATAACGCATTGTCTGGATTACTGCAGTTGGAACTTAAAACACGTGATACACTACTATCTTGTCTTAATTAGCCTAGCTTACACAAATTAGAGATGTTAACAAAGAATACATTTCTAAAATATATTACAATGGTAGCCACAATTTCTCGCCTAAGAGGCTGCTGTTTTTCTACCGAAGAACAATCATAAAATTTAAAAAAATTAGTGGTGGTAGTAAAACTAACGAATAATGAACAAATTCATTAAAATTGTATGCAACAACTTAGAGTTGAATATAATGCTTCACAAAAATAGAGATCAATCTTGTAGCACATTTGTTTACTGCAAGATATTTTTACTCGGGTATGTTCTTCCAAATCTTAATAATTAAATGACTATTTAGTTTCAATCGATTAAGCCCTTTGTCCTCTTGAAGTTCCTTTTTTGAAGGCGAAAAACCAGATCAGGTAATCACCGCCTGCTTACCTTAAAATTGAAATCTACAAACTTAAAGCGAAAGATCCAATTGTAAATAAACTATCCTTAAAATCGAGTATGTAACACTACTCCTAAAACTTGAAACTAATTAACCCTTCAACTTGTTCTGCCGTACGTGATACGCCGAGATTTTTGTTCCCTTGGCATGTTTCGACGTATAGCGTACGCTCAGGAACATTCCATCAGATGCTTCCATCTAGAAGCTAAACTTGAAATTATCTCGAAGCGATCGATATTGTAGCATAAAGTAGAGATGTTGGCGGATTGAAATAAAAAAAATACAATACTTCTGTTGCCTTTAGTGACGAAATTAATTCACCAGTGCAACAGCTGTTTTACCACACAAGTTCGTGATATTGTTGACATTGTGTCTACTATGTATTTGTTTAAATTTGATAACTTATATTGTGTTTTATGTTTGTTAGTTGATTGAATACATTCGGAAATCTTATTTTGAATATTTTATATTGGTTTTATTAGTGTTTTCTTAGGCATGTGTTTTGTGATAAGACTACCACACTAAAACTAACTTTTGACTGGTATGTAAATATGTTATCACAAATAAACTCATGTGTTATTGATATTACCAAAAAGAATGTAATCTGCTGTTTCATTTAGTAAAAGAATCATTAAAATATTCCAAAAAATTAGTTAGTTACTAACATTTTTATACAAACATGTGTCATAACTCTTGAAAGCTTTAAAAAGTCCCGCAGCAGGGGGAGTTTCTCTCATAAAAAGTCACACGTTGAAGTGTTAACAAGAATAAACTTTAAAAGTAAACAACACGGACCAAACTTTAGAACTAAATAACAGAAAACTCTCAAGGCAAACAACAAAAATAAAATTAAGTAAAAACTGAAACAAACAAATATAACACTATACATTTTTATGTTTGACCTTAGTAAATCATGTTACGTTGCACTACACCTATAAATTCTAAGAGAAGGTAATAGTTTTGAGAAACAAATACATTTTCAAAACTGCACCCGTGCGTTTGGGGTCTGGCAGTTCTAGTAGCTCTAGATCTAAAGTTGCCGAAACAATCACTATGAAATGAGATTGTCCAATGAAATCCACGTCCAACGACATCTGTAAAGGATTTTTCAAAAATGCAGATGATTAAAATTTGTTTGAAGATCGCCAAGTTAATGATTGAATTCTTCTGCGAGTTCCTTAAGTTAACAATCAGTCGCTACTTCTTCTGCATTAAATTGTACTAAGTATAATAATTCTTTTTTCTCAACTAGGCCGTGTGACTCAATTATATTCATTGCTAAATTGAGATTTTGTCCTCAATATCAGTACTTTCATCTGGTTTACCATTTAAGTAAACCTTTACAGCTCGTATGTCAGGGGTAGACCCGCCAGCAGACAGAACATCGGTAATCGTATGTCGGAATTAACCTGCCCAATAATACCTTGAGCTGCCTACATTGTTGTTCTTGCAATGACATCAAAAACAGCTGTTACATCTCGATGGGATTGCGGAAAAAGGCAACTTTAGATGGGACGTTATGATGCGGAAAGCATATTTGCTTCTAATATATTTGCTTGGCCAGTATGCTAAGAATGTTTTCTGTGTTTCTAAATCTTTTAGATATTATTAGTTACTGATAATATTAAGACGAGTAATTTTTCAACAAATATAAATGACACGGACATTGTTAGACGATCAAATTATTAATGACGAAGAAAGCTTTATTATGAAGCTACTTTTAATGAAAGTACTACTCTGGCATTTCTGAGTCGCCAAAAATTGTAGCATAATTTTTGGTAATTGAGCTTATTGAGAGTTTTCCTCTCTCTTTCTCCCTTTATTCACCATACAAAATCCTAATCAACACCGTATTAAAAGACACAAACATTAAGGTAAAATGTTAATTATAAATCAAGTTGCAGTCAAATAATTCAGGGCTGCGCAAATAGTTCGAAAATAGATTCGAATCCGAATCCATCTCTGGATTCGATTCGGATTCGATAGTCGAATGCATCATGCAAAAATATTCGGATTCGTATTCGAAAACGAATCCGCTAATCCAGATTCGGTTCGAAAGATCGAGTAGTGATTGAAAAGATTCGAAAATTTTTCAAGGATAAAACAGTGCGAATGAGAAAAAAGTAATTAACGGTTTTGAACAGAGAATGTTGCACCATGTTAGGCTGCTGTGAATTAAATGTTTTACTGCAGCCTATAAGTGTTGCGGTTTGATTTTTTAATTTTTGACATTACCTGATTTAATCAGCCTATTAAATTTGTATTATGTTATTCACTTAATAATTATTATTAACTAAATTATGATACCAGTTAGTAGTAGGTGGGCTGTATTTGATTGTGTTAAATTCCCAATAAAAAAAAGTTGGACTTGGATTCAATGTTAGTTTTTAATATAATTTAATGTTAAAATAAGCAACTCACAGTCCAATAAATAATAATTTTTATAAATACCTTTTAAAATGTATAATTTTTTAATATTTGGTATCAATTCGACAAACTTTAGAGGATTCGGATTCGATTTGAATTCGTAGACTTGAGATTCGGATTCGTAGGCTTGAGATTCGGATTCGTAATTAGCCTAAAAATATTATTCAGGTTCGATTCGGATTCGTAATTAGCATACAAATACTATTCAGATTCAATTCGGATTTGAAATGACTGAAAAAATATTATTCGGATTCGGATTCAATCTAGAATTTCTGGATTCGCACAGCCCTGAAATAATTCTAGCTGGCTGGGAAGCTATGGTTTAATAAATACTACTTGTAAAGGATTAAGAGTGAGTAAGGCCTTTTAATAACCTGTAATCACACTCGTATCTTGTTGTAAAAGTTTTCCTTAAATTTGTATAACTTGTTCAATTAAAACTGTGCTTATAAGAAACCCATAATAAACAACAAAAAATGTTATTTGCTGACATTCTTTAGATCTTTTCATAGAAAACATTTCTTTCCTTTTTAATGTTTCAGCCAGCTGAAACAGTACACTTTACCTAAACTGCAATGCCTAACACAAAGCTGACATTCTTTAGATCTTTT
>JAGFPH010025729.1:0-10730 GCA_018207615.1 Philaenus spumarius
AAAGATAGAATTTTTGTATTTACTTTCTAATGTCTTGTGAATGTGTTAAAGCCCCTCGCAGACCAAATCGAACACAAGCGCGAGTGCAAATTATTCAACAAATGGATTTAAGTACGTTGCCACACACCAGACAGCGTGCAGTTCGCGCGATCAGGCAAGCTGCGCGGCCAGCGTGCGCGAACTGCGAACAGATCGCATATGTTGGGTTGATCGCTCAGTTTATTAAGCGGGCAGTGTGTAAAACTGATGTTTCGTTCACTGTTTTGTTAAACTTTTTTATATTATTGTTTAAAATACAACAAAAATGACTAAAATTATTAGTTACTAGCAGTTCTGGCGATTTAAAATTCACCTTATGAATGAGTAGGCCTACAATATCTCATATATCAATATAGATATCAAAGTAAAGTAGATTATTTATTTTTTAATAAATTTTTAATGACACAATAATTTATTTTTACCTTTTTACTTCTCCATCATCAACCAAGGCTATTGCTATAAGGAGACATTTTTCGGCAAACCGAGGAGGATCCATTGTCTCGACGATGTCTGATCAGTGAATGGGCTGAAAACTCATGAAAGTTAACGCGAACAGATCGCTCCGGTCTGTGGTAAAAACGTTCGTTAAAGTTCGCGCTCGCATTCGTGTTCGCCTTGGTCTACGTGGGGCTTACCTCTTCAATCAGCCCTTCCGACTACTTTCCAATCATCCCTTCCAACTACTCTTCAATCAGCCCTTCCGACTAACTCTTCAATCAGCCCTTCCGACTAACTCTTCAATCAGCCCTTCCGACTACTTTCCAATCATCCCTTCCAACTACTTTTCAATCAGCCCTTCCGACTAGTCTTCAATGAGCCTTTCCGACTACTCTTCAATCAGCCTTTCCGACTACTCTTCAATCAGTCGGCTTTCCGTTTACTCTTCAATTAGCCCTTCCAACTACCTCTTCAATTAGCCCTCCCTAATACTCTTCAATCAGCCCTTCCAACTACCTCTTCAATTAGCCCTTCCGACTACACTTCTATCAGCCCTTCCAACTACCTCTTCAATTAGTCCTTCCAAATTCCTCTCCAATCAGCCTTTCCGACTACTCTTCAGTCAGCCCTTCCGACTACCTCTTCAATTAGCCCTTCCGACTATCTCTTCAATCATCCCTTCCGACTACTCTTCAATCAGCCTTTCCGACTACCTCTTCAATTAGCCCTTCCAACTACCTCTTCAATTAGCCCTTCCGACTACTCTTCAATCAGCCCTTCCAACTACCTCTTCAATCAACCCTTCCGACTACCTATGCAATCAGACCTCCCGTATTCATTTCAACAAAGAACGCAATATACTCAAAACGCAGCTGATCGCCGTCCTGACCGCGCGCGTGTGTGACAGAAATGATGCAATAGTACGTAACACAGATTGACGTCCAGGTCGCTGCGAACTCTGCCCGCACCCTCATTCTGTGTGTCAAGGCCTTTAACATCTAGCAATAAAGAGAGTTTGTGTATCCTACAGAAATAACAGGATAGTGGAGACGATGGGACAAGAATATCTCTGTAGGAGGTTATCTTAATTTTGACAAGGTTGTTGTTGTTTGCAAAGGACTTTTAACACTCCTTATTTTCCTAAACTGCAAGAGACTTTCTTGAAGTTAACTTTCTTGTACAACTAGCCAAAATCTTTATATAAAAGACATCATAAGATCCCGGCAACCATTAACTACAACTGAGATGTGTTGCCAAGCAAGGGCGGCTCCATACCAGAGGGTTCGGGAGGTGAAATCGAAATAATAAGTAAATAAAAGTGGTAAAAGTTCCTAGTTAAGCAAACACTTTTTTAAATTGCATTTCTTTGTGTGATTTAAACAGTATTCTATTCTGTGTTGGTTTGGTTTTACGTTTTACTCAAAAAGTATTGCTTTCATTTTGGCAGCAATATTCCTGATATGTTTGCAGATGGAAATATATGTGATGAAGCGTCTGGCTGTATGCGCAGAAACAGGGACGGCCAATGCGCATGCGCTAATAGCGTGTAGGTCTGTGTAGCGAGTCAGTCGGTGACAGAGGTTCGTCTCGTTGTCTAGTACACTACCGTTACTAAAAAAAATTGTAATGTTGACGCTCCATGTTTATTTATGTGATAAGGAAACAATCACTTATTTTTACTCTGTTTGTGGTGTACAAAAAAAAAATGGACGTACATCAGAGTTGTTCTTACTAGTAGGAAATCAGTGATACAGTAAGTTATGCGCCGTGCTTCGGCCGTAAAAAACAGACTGGGTAGTAGAGTACTGGCAGCAGTCACATCCCCCACCCCGCCACACATAGCATACCTCTCCTCCCTTCCACACACAATAGCCTGTCTGCGTGACCCGCTTCTTCACATATATTTCCATCTGTACGCGTTTCAACACCAGATTAAAAAAAAGTTAATCTAGTTTTGCAAACAGAGTCTTATGTATTCTTTCAAATGAATGTTTTATTCATATAAAACCATATAGAACATATAAAAAACTCAAGGTTTGGCACAAATTTTACCCGAACATCTCAATAAAAACGTTTAACTCGTATTAAGAGGGCATAAGACCATAAGACCGTCCGCTCGGTTGGCACACTACCCTTTGACAACTGAACATTAAGCAAACACAAATATTTAACTTATTTAAATTTACAAAAGAAATATCAAATATACTTTTTAAAAAATAGTTAAAAAGATAACAATAAACAAATTATGCACCTATGTTAAATGTGAACGTATACACCCTAAAAACAAAACCAAAGCAAGGAACTGAACATAAATTTCCAATTTAATCATTACACTCACTAAACAAATTCTACCAGTACCATTATGTCTGCCTGAGCGCAAATGACAACCGACAATATTTTAAAATATTTTGAGGGCATCAAGCTTTGGCCCCGTAAAATTCATCTGATTGTTTTTACTGAAACTTTATCAGTTCTTGAGTAATTCTGTTGTAAAAGACTGCCTTCAGATCACGATACATATCTTGGGAGATGTTCTAGAAACTGCGGACAAGTCAAGAGGGGAATTGCGGGATGTAAATAGTTGTAAATGGTTGACTAAAATACTGAATATGAACCTGTATGACTTATGTTGCTGTCAACTCCAAATAATAATTTTCTCAGTAGTAGGTCAGGCGTAATTTTTAAATTTTCTAATCTTTCAGTCATCTCCCATTAAGGCGAATAATGTTTCTGTACAATTGCCATTGTACCTTTAAAAACAAGGAAACCAAAAGCAAAGGTTCAGCACTTTTAGGTCCCATCACCGTGTGCGCTTCTACCACAAAACCTAAAGGTCACACCTAACTAGTCCGCAAGTAGCACTTCGCCGATTTAAATATCTCCGATCTAAATGGCACACTATTGTTCCTAGTCCTATCTAAATTACTAATAGAGTAGGAAATGATCACAGCAAACATCGTCTTCAAGATACAGAATGCAAACCTATAAGGTGAGCGTATTGTTTAATATACTGGCGAAGATATAAATGCTATCGTTTGATGAATTTACATATCGCATTGAATATGTTATTAGACTTTACAAGAAGGTTCACGCCTACACGAGTACAGGCGCAGTTTATCGATAGAGAACATCGATTCGTGCATTGTACAAGAGGCAGTGGAGCGGCGACGGAGCAGCATTACCTTATCGCATCTTTGGCTGTTGTTTTAACACCTATTTCATGTCGCGAGGCTATCTCTACTGCCTCGATATAACATCCTAGTGGCTTCCACAAGTCCGGATGACAAAGTGGATAGGTCAAATATTATTCAATGGTGATGGTTCGGTTTATTCAAACGGTTTTATAGTTTCTACATTGCCGTTTTATGAATGTCTTTCTTTAAATTTATTTAAGACTTGTCTTTTGATACTTAGTTATTTTGTTTAGCTGCTAAAAAAATTAATTAATTAAATTATAAGTAGATAATACATTTCAAAAAACAACAACAACCTCGTCAAAATTAAAATAACCTTCTACGGAGATATTCTCTGTTTGAAGTTATTATAATCGTATGTTCTGATTATCATAGAATCTCTGTTTTGATTCTATTACTGAATCGTAGTGTACTGATTTTAACAAAAATAAACGGTACCAGGAACTGGCACATACTTTCTCACAAACATATTTAAATTATTAAACGTCACGGTGACTTGTAGGGTGGGGTAGGAGAGGTGATTTTGTATTAAAGTTGTTTTCCCATAAAAATCCATAAAATAACGGAAAAACCAACTTTTCTCAAAAACGGCTCGAACGATTTTGATTAAAATTTTACAGTTTATAGTACTGTAGGTCCCTAATAAACTATAAAATTTTAATCAAAATCGTTAGAGCCGTTTTTGAGAAAAATTGATTTTTCCATTATTTTAAGGGTTTTTATGGGAAAATTACCCTTAAAAATAAAAAATTCACAAAATGAAAAACAACGCCTGGAGATACCGTGTATTAGTACCTCCATACCAAATTTTCTTCAAAATCGGACGACTGGTTTAGGCTCTAGGTCTGATAACATCCACACAGACACACAGACACACACACAGACATCACTCCGAAAACCACTTTTTTAGGTTCAGGGGGACCCAAAACGGATATTTCCACCAAAAACTCAAACTCGAAAATTTTGACGAAAACAATACTTTCTCCATATACTATGGTATAGGGGGAGAAAGTAAAAAATGGAGGAAAATGTCTGAACAACCAATAATAATTCGATCACGCAGCTGAACCTCTGACGTAAGTTTAGCGAATTTTCAAAATTAAATTTACAGTATATTATGCTTTAGGGTTTCAACCAAAAATTTGGGAAGTTGGCCTACTCACGAAAGTCTGTATGTACGAAATATATTAGAAGAATTTGTTTGCACTTAAGCCTCCAGCTTCGTTCCACACGCAGCAGAAAAACTCCTGGACCTTGCGTCCCCCACGCTTTGGAGGTAATTCTTTTGGGATTATCCTCGTATATGAAAATGGAAAAGGCGAAGTCGAGAGGCTTTTGGGATTATCCTCGTATATGAGGATTGAAAAGGTGAAGTCGAGAGGCTTTTGGGATTATCCTCGTATATGAGGATGGAAAAGGCGAAGTCGAGAGGCTTTTGGGATTGTCCTCGTATATGAGGATGGAAAAGGCGAAGTCGAGAGGCTTTTGGGACTATCTTCGTATATGAGGATGGAAAAGGCGAAGTCGAGAGGCTTTTGAGATTATCCTCGTATATGAGGGTGGAAAAGGCGAAATCGAGAGGCTTTTGGGATTATCCACGTATATGAGGATGGAAAAGGCGAAGTCGAGAGGCTTTTGCGATTATCCTCGTATATGATGAGGGTGGAAAAGGCGAAGTCGAGAGGCTTTTGGGATTATCCTCGTTTATGAGGATTGAAAAGGCGAAGTCGAGAGGCTTTTGGGATTATCCTCGTATGTGAGGATGGATAAGGCGAAGTCGAGAGGCTTTTGGGATTATCCTCGTATATGAGGATGGGAAAGGCGAAGTCGAGAGGCTTAAGGCGTCCGATCTGCTACATTTGGCACCTCTAACACTGTTGCATGGGTTCGAACCTGGTTGTTGGCATTGTATTCACCTTCGATAGTGCCCCCTCTTCTTAATTAGCCAAACTGGGCTGAAATAAAAGCGAGTAGGGACGGACAAAGGCACTTTGGGTTGCTAACACTTGTCATGGAAAAAGGGAAATACTTTGTTGCAACTTCTTAAACCGTTGTTTTTATTATTCGGACAATTTGGCATCATTTAAAATCAATACACGACGTTTCAGAAATACGAATCAACTCCTTTTATCAAATGCCTGAATACTATGGTAACTTAAACGTAGAGTTCTAGGCATATGTTAAACTAAAATATACCACTAACCTTAAAATACCTTTAAATATTAGCATAAATTTCGAATAAAGTGCAATTAAGCCTAGTCGTTAGGTCTAAATCGAAAATTGCAGAACATATATGATCCAAAAATCTTAAATTCAATTGGAAGAGGAAAAAATCATACACTTAACACAGTAGATAGAAATACACAGAAACTTATGCAAACATAATAAATTGAATCCTCGTACATAATGTAACGGAAATTGTTATCATCCAAACAAGCATAGAAGTAAGGAACTTATGGCTATTATGAATAACATTTTCATAGCTAACATACTGTAAATCCTAGGTTATTTTATTAAGCTTTATTTATGTCAATCAACTTCTCTGTATGATTTATTACTTTACAATATTCAGGAGTAAATATTTCAACATCTCAAAAGTGCTATCAATAAGTAAGAAAAGGCAATGCCCGGAAAAAACTGTTAGATAAACTAATCGTGGTATAAAGTACTACATCTGAAAAAGTGCGTAAGAATTTTATTTTCTCAATAAAATAAAGATGTTCTTCGTGTAAATAGTAATATGCAATAATTACAAAAAAAAGTTACTATCACATCTCTTCATGAATACGTTCTTCAAAATTGTTATAAAAACGCATCAGAAAGCCTCAAAATGCAGTTTAGCAGCCTAGTTTTCAAAACTTTACACCAGGGTACAAACCTTTCGGGGAGGGGTTGGGGGTCAGGTCAGAACCGGGGATTTGAATTTAAACCCTTTTAACACGTTCACTGCTAAGGACGCACATGTGAGCTTGACACTGAACACTATGAGAAGCGGCCGACAGTGCATTGCACGCTAACCCCCATATTGGGAGTATTTTCCATACACAATGCAATGCGTGCTTCGCATGCCAACCCCCGTATTTGGAGAATTTTCAATACACAATGTATTGCGTGTTTTCTTAGAGTAAAGTATTTTTGATGGACCTTCATAGTTGTCTTATATTAAACAAGATCAAGCTCACAAGAGAGTAAGTCTGTAACCTACTGCATCCATGTGTATTGCATGTTTTAGTTTAATCAAGTAAATATAAATATCAGTATGCATGCAATGCACAATGATATAAAATATGTTGCTGGATCCTCTGTTGTGTTGTCTATTTTATAATTTAATTTGCACTTTTTAAACCTAGGATTAATTTTTAGTACTAAATTTCGGGATTTTGGGAGGGTTTTGACCCTCTAATTCCCCCCCCCCCCCCGGCTACGGCCTTGCCAGGGTAATTTGAAGAGTTGCTTTTCGTTATATTCATAATACCACTGCCTCCTTACGCAAGTTCATAGAGAATTAATCAATCTAGGAACCCTTCACATTCTGAAAGCAAAACGGAAATATTGGTTACAAATAAGTACAAGAAAGAATGTATTACGAATCTATAATACTGAATATGATTAAGTTATTTTACATTTTCCTCTTAGAAACAATACACATTAATATAATAAAATTATTGTTATTGTGTTTAAAATTAATTTATCAGTTTTATTCATTACCACTTATGGAATTACGTTGGGTTTTATCCAAACCGTCCAACTTTACTCCTTCTTTCCAAACGACTAAAACATGAATTTTGATTTCAGTTATTCCCACCAAACGTTTCAATATAAATAATTCTGCATTGCATATTTGAAATCAATGTTAACCCCTTTATCCGCGTTAAAATAAAAGTTAGTTTTTCATTTACCCCTAAATACAACAATCAAACTTATTACAAATAGAAACTATAGCAACAAAAGTATTTATTTCGTTTCTATAATAACTCTTTGATTTATCTAACAATTTTAAAATCATTTTCTTCCAAGGGAAAAAAAGAATCCTATATAAACGACACGATGAAAGCGCCTGGAGCTGCCTGTTTAGATGAAGTCGTCTACTTCCAAATTTTGTAAAGGTATTTGAATGTATTTTTTCTTTGCTTGGCTGTAACAAATCAACTGTTTTGTATTTTTCTTGTACTCTCAATCTTCTTGTACCGTAATTATGGTTCTTTATGACATCCGTTGATCTGTGTGTTTTTTTAACCACTTTTCTAATACTACACTATAAAAGTTTTTTTTTTGCAAATTTGGAATATAGGAATAAACGGATATCATAGAGTCTCATTATAGTGACGGACATTGAGAACTCAAGAAATGTAAAACAGAATTGAAAAGTTATGGCTAAACTAGGAGAAAATATATGCAAATACCTTGACATTTTTGATATCTGAAATAGACACTTGCTCCTACGCAAGCAGCCCTCAGTGCTATACTGTGGCATATTTATTATTATTTTTTTTCATTTTCTGCCTTGGAAGAAATTGATTTAATAAATTTTTAGATCAAAGAACTATTACATAATTAAAAACCGTAAAGCCACAATCAGACATGACATTTTTTTTGTCAGAAAATCTATATATCTAATTCCGTAAGCCCAAATTTGCAAATGAAATTGTGAGCGAACGGTAGGTCGTAGAAAGCTGGGAGAGATCTCATTTTAGAGGTCTGGGCATGAAGTTTTGGGGGAAAATATTCAATTTGTTAATTGTGTCACGAAAATTTGTTACGGATTAAAATAATTACCATTTAAATAGCATGGGAGTATATAGGTGTAAATCAGGTGATTTTAGTGTAAAAAACAGGTGATTGTATATAATAATTCCCATTTAAATAGCATGGGAATATATAGGTGTAAATTATAGCTTTTGGGATTATCCTCTTATATAAGGATGGAAATGGCGAAGTCCAGAGGCTTTTGGGATTATTATCGTATATGAGGATGGAAAAGGCGAAGTCGAGAGGGTTTTGGGATTATCCTCGTATATGAGGATGGAAAAGGTGAAGTCGAGAGGCTTTTGGGATTATCCTCGTATATGAGGATGGAAAAGGCGAAGTCGAGAGGGTTTTTTGATTATCCTCGTATATGAGGATGGAAAATTCGAAATCGAGAGGCTTTTGGGATTATCCTCGAATATGAGGATTGAAAATTCGAAGTCGAGAGGCTTTTGGGATTATCCTCGTATATGAGGATGGAAAAGGCGAAGTAGAGAGGCTTTTGGGATTATTATCGTATATGAGGATGGAAAAGGCGAAGTCGAAAGGCTTTTGGGATTATCCTCGTATATGAGGATGGAAAGGCGAAGTCGAGAGCCTTTTGGGATTATCCTCGTAAGTGAGGATGGATAAGGCGAAGTCGAGAGGCTTTTGGGATTATCCTCGTATATGAGGATGGAAAAGGCGAAGTCGAGAGGCTTAATTTGTCCGATCTGCTACATTTGGCACCTCTAACACTGTTGCATGGGTTCGAACCTGGTTGTTGGCATTGTATTCATCTTCGATGTACTCTGCCCCCCCTCTTCTTAGTTAGCCAAACTGGGCTGAAATAAAGGCGAACAGGGACGGACAAAGGCACTTTGGGTTGCTAACACTTGTCATGGAAAAAGGAAAATGCTTTGTTCCAACTTCTTAAACCGTTGTTTTTATTATTCGGACATTTGGCATCATTTAAAATCAATACACGACGTTTCAGAAATACGAATCAACTCCCTTTATCAAATGCCTGGAAACTATGGTAACTTAAACGTAGAGTTCTAGGCATATGTTATACTAAAATATACCACTAACCTTAAAATACCTTTAAATATTAGCATAAAATTCGAATAAAGTGCAATTAAGCCTAGTCGTTAGGTTTAAATCGAAAATTGCAGAACATATATGATCTAAAAATCTTAAATTCAATTGGAAGAGGAAAAAATCATACACTTAACAAAGTACATAGAAATACACAGAAACTTATACAAACATAATCAATTGAATCCTCGTACATAATGTAACGGAAATTGCTATCATCCAAACAAGCATAGAAGTAAGGAAATTATGGCTATTATCAATAACATTTTCATAGCTAACATACTGTAAATACTAGGTTATTTTATTAAGCTTTATTTATGTCAATCAACTTCTCTGTATGATTTATTACTTTACAATATTCAGGAGTAAATAGTTCAACATCCTAAAAGTGCTATCAATAAGTAAGAAAAGGCAATGCCCGGAAAAAACTGTTAGCTAAACTAATCGTGGTATAAAGTACTACATCTGAAAAAGTGCGTAAAAATTTTATTTTCTCAATAAAATAAAGATGTTCTTCGCGTAAATAGTAATCTATATATATAAAAGCCAAAACCCACTGACTCACTGACTCACTCATCACGATTTCTCCAAAACTACCGAACGGATTGGAATGAAATTTGGTATGTAGCTTCCTCTAGAGCCATAGGTGCTCACTAAGAAAGGGTTTGAAAAAATTCGAAATTTTAGGGTTGGTTTGGGGGGATCAAAGTTATTAAATCACGATTTCTTCAAAACTACCGAACGGATTGGAATGAAATTTGGTATGTAGCTTCCTCTAGGGCCATAGGTGCTCACTAAGAAAGGGTATGAAAAATTTCGAAATTTTAAATGGGGTTTGGGGTGATCAAAGTTACTAAAATCATAATTTCAGATCTTTTATTAAATTATGACAATAGTGCTTTTATTATTTAAGATCTATATATATAAAAGCCAAATACCACTCACTGACTGAACACTTAAAAAGAATACAATTACGTTAAAAAGACTGAAAATACCAACCACCACGGGCAACGCCGTACGGGTCAGCTAGTATGCAATAATTACAAAAAAAAAACAAAAACAAGTTACTACACATCTCTTCATAAATACGTTCTTTAAAATTGTTATAAAAACGCATCAGAAAGCCTCAAAATGCAGTTTAGCAGCCTAGTTTTCAAAACTTTACACCAGGGTACAAACCTTTCGGGGTGGGGTTGGGGGTCAGGTCAGAACCGGGGATTTGAATTTAAACCCTTT
>JAGFPH010025730.1:164-10730 GCA_018207615.1 Philaenus spumarius
CGTGGGTAATTAGTGACGTGGGTAGTGACGTGGGTAATTAGTGACGTCAGAACTATGACGTTAGAACTATGACGGCAGAACTATGACGTGGGATAGTGACATCAGAACTATGACGTTAAGTTCTGATGTTGGAGGCTGTTTTTGTAAAAAAAGTTTAACCGGGTTACTTCGAATGGGTACATGTGGTATTTTCAAGGTCGTTTTGAAGATGTAAAAAAAATATGGTACCCCGATGCAATCGTAAACGATTGCATCGGGGTACCATATTTTTTTTACGAAGCGATCGAAAGCTTAAAGTAGACGGTATATTATAGTCAAGTATTTACTTGACTATAATACACCCTGCGACTTGTAGCGTATCACTTCCGGTTCTCAAAAGAACCTTTATAATTCTAATAAACGTTTCTTATATGGCTGTGCATGCACGAGGTCAGTATCCCCATGCTCCATATCATTCGGTGTCAAAATAACCTTAACTTGCTTCCCATCAAGTATAGTAGTATATTCAACGCGCGGTCCTACAATAGCAACTTTTGTCTTCGACTCGTTTCGACATTCAAACGTCCACCTATATTTTTTAAAGTGCGAAGACACTAGTTCATTTATAGATTCGTCGTTGAAAATATGATTGAAATAAGTTCTATTCAAAGAAGCAACAGTATGCGGGTTAGTCATGTTGAAGCTCTTTTTATTATAAAACAGAAAATAGCATACACCATTGTATATATAATATGAATCCCCACTCCTTTTGACTTACTCCCCACCCTTCTCATAAAAAAACCTAATTGTGACGTCAGAACTATGACGTGTAATTTAACCGGGTACTTTGAAGGTGTAAAAAGTAGGTCAAGGTCACGGTATAGACGTAAAAAAATAAGTACTTCCAGTGATCGATGCGATCACTGGAAGTACTTATTTTTTTACGAAGCGATCAAAAGCTTAAAGTCGATTTCCAATTAACGGTATATTATAGGGAAGTAAATTTCAACTTCTACAATAACACCGTACGACTTGTAGCTTATCGCTTCAGGTTCTTAAAAAGAACCGTTAAGCTGGTTTCCACACCACAGTTGATTTAAAAAAATCATGTTGTACAGCTTTTCGGTGAATTTATAGCTGGTTTCCACACCACAGTTGATTTTTAAAAAAATCATGCTGTACAGCTATCCGGCGCATTGATACTTTTTTTTAACGTGGTAATCTCCCCAGGAGGTATACTGATCCACGTGACGATTTTAAAATGTTTGCTAAGATAGAAACACTCTTGCGAATGAATCTATTTTTTCTCTGCATACACCGCAGTTTGTACAACACAGAGCACAAGAAACACAAGATATTAAATGTTTGCAAGGATAAAAAAGTACTTGCACTTCATCTGATAAACAGATTTTACACTCTGTTGTAGGTAAATTTGGAAGTTGTCGTTTCAAATTGGAGAGGTATCCACAAGCCTTATTGACAAATGCTTTTCCTTTAGTCACTAAAACAAACGCACACGTGTTACTCCATTTTGCGTGTTCGATCCAAGGATGGTCAGTGTCTTTCCAATCTTTTAAACCAATTCCACAGCAAAAACATATTGTCTTATCCTCCTCACCTGTGTAAAAAAAACCAGCATCGCTAAACATTTGAGATTTAGTCTTCAAAATTTCAGGACTGTTTTTAAAAGTATCCAATCTTGAGGAATTGCTTTGATAACTTTTAAAACATACGTTATATAAAGTTAAAGCAGCAGTATCAGGTATTATTGGTTTTAAATTTTTTTTAAAATGCACTTCTTTGCTGGTAACACGATGCGAATCGGAGTTAGTTTCTAGTTTTACTGAAATCAAATCGCTGTCGCTAGCATCAACCTTAACAGCGGTAGTATAAAGTATCGATTTATTCGATGATGATGTTGAAGACTGTTTGCAGATATCGATAACAACTGTAACAAACTCCTTACCTGTGTCAGCCATTTTCAGGGAGTTGTTTCCTGTACTACAAGAAATAAGCAACTGAAGCAAGTTCACATCGTCAGCTCTTTTTATCCTCTATAAAAGTGGAGGGGGTACATATAAAGGAGTGGGAGAAAAGGAGTGGGGGGATTTTTTTCTAGTTTTCCGCTGTATGAAGTGTTAGCTCCGTCGAGTTTACACCTGATGGTCCATGTGAAACAAGATAGTACTGACCTTTTGCTATTGAATCCAAATCTTCGTGTATTAATAAATCTACGAATCTTTTCGGTAAGAATACTTGTAGTTTAGGATCGTTACCATGTTTGTACGGTGAATCTCCGAGTATTGCTATCACTGCATCCCCATTCTGAGTCTCCATTTTAAGGAAAGAGTGAATTGAATAATGTTTTAGCGGTTTTAACTCCGAACATTTTTTTGTTATTACACCCTTGGCTTTAGAGATAAGATTAAATTTTTCGGTTAACGATTGAATATTAGAATCACTCATGATGTTGTATCTTTAAATGTGTTTTGTTAGAATGAACAATTTCTTTAAATTTCAGCTGTATTTATAGGTACGCGATCACCAGCAGTCTTACGTTTCTTCTTCTTCCTCACATTCGCAAACATGTTCCAACGTGTCCCCAAGTCTCAAAGCGTTATGTATAGCACAGTTCTCGGTTAAATGACGTATATCGTTTACACCTAAACATGTTACAGGTGTAAGAGGTAGTTGCATAGTTTTACGAGTGTAGTTAACAACCTTAGCATTAACACGAACGTTTATCCATTTAGCTTTCTCAGACCCTGAAGTGTGTATAACATCGTAGTACCCCATGTATTGTTGTATGATATTAAAAAGTTCCTTGTATTCGATAAACCCTTCGGACCATTTTATATGATGAAAACAATTAGTTAACCAGATGTTTGTTTTAGATGCTTTATAGTTCAGAGTATCGAAAGAATACGGTGGTTTGAATAAGAAGTAATACGTAGTTTTTGTAGGTAAATCTAAAACAACCAATTCTTTAATCAAAAATTCATTATAATTACCTCTAAATGCTTGAAATTCTACAATACACTCTCGTTTCCCACAGTTTTTTTTTGATGATGCAATGTTACTACTTTTTATCTTTAACAATTTCTTCTCTAAAATAGGTTGTAATATTTGTTCGATATTAGAGATTCGTCTTTGAAAGTGAAGATAATCATATTGCGAGGTGTCCATCCTTCGATCTTCATCTTCGTCCATCAGTATAAATACGTCCGCAGTTTCTTTAAACCGAACCACCCCGATCATAAGCTTGTTGAGAAATGAACTGGTTTCCACACCACAGTAGACCTTTTATAGTCTTGCTGTACAGTTCACGGCGCGTTGGTGAAATTTTAACGTGGTCACCATTCCCCAGTAGGCCTAAACCACGTGTCTGTTTAGACAAATCATTCAACCTGTTCAAGCTGATTATATGATAATTCACCTAACAGTTCAGCAAACTGTTTAACATATCTGTGTGAAGTAACTTCTTGAGTTAGTCTGTTTAAAATGGAAGAATCAATATCATCGTATACCGGTTCGACCGATGGGTTGTTATGAATCACATCGATTAGATACTTTTGTACATAAGATCCGTTTAATGATAGCTGTTGCAGGTATCGGTTAATAGCATGTGATACACCGTTCAACACATAAAACTCATCAGTTGTTAGTAATACCTTTTCATCGTGTTGTGAAAAATCTTTTAGTCTGATATATTGTTTTCCATAGATTTTCAAGTTGTCAACTTCAATGTCTGAATCTTTTATTCTAATTCTGGTTTTCTTACCGCTAACTTTTTCAATAAGTGTTTCTCAAAATCATTAACGTTATTAATAAAATGCATCTATGTATCCATAGTAAACAAAACATGTTTTCCATAGTGATTGATTAGAACACCTGGTAAATAACCAAGCGCTTCAAAAACTCCGACTATAATATTCTTTGCCATGCACTTCGTAAGAGGATAAAATATGCTAAGATATATCCCTGATAAAACATCTAATGTTTCATTATCACCTCTTCTTGAAACTTTAATAGGGGTTTCTTTAAACGAACTGAAGAATTGTTCAACGCTTTCGTTTATTTCATCATGAACGTCATCATCATTTGATGTAGATGAATATAATACAGTTCCGGATTTTTCTACATCGGGTTTTAATTCCTCTATTCCCTTTTCATCGATTGAATGGCTCACCGCTGCTGCTGCTGCAATATCCAGATGTGAATCCATTTTATAATATCTAGCAATGTTGTACCTCTGAAATCAGAAAACAAAGTGTGAACTCGCGACGTTCATTCGCTGCTTTTATACTCTATCCACGTGAGACGAAGGAGTAGGGAAACTTGTTGTTGAACATTCCTTTACTCCACCATCATTATTCTTACAAGACTCTTCTGACTACACCGGTTAGAGGTGTGTATGTAACTATCGTGTCATGTAATATTAAACAGTACGCAGATGTATTATCCGGGATATTATCTTCGGTTTCAAACTCTAATCTTATATCGACAGTAGATGACTTGACTGATTCGTTTTGTTTAGAACAATCTATAACGACAATCGGATACTTGTCTTTGAACATTTTCGGTGTTAATAAAGGTGCATCCGATCTATTGTAATAAGATGATTGAAACCGAGCATACATATCATATAGTTCGGCGTATCTATCGTTTTTAAACGAATTATTTAAATTATCATAAGGGAAAAATTGTGAGTTTAGATATAGTTTAATATTTATTAGTTTACAATGATCAAACGTTCCTGCATCCGCTGTTAATACATTTCTTTTACTTGTTTGTAACGCAAAAATTACGTATCTAGGTTTTTCAAGAGTGGTTGAAGTTTTTATGTTCCATGTTTGTCTTTGCGTTTTAGGTAGAATAGGATATTCATGCATCTCCCAATTCCTAAAAGGTAAAACAATATCGCGATCCGAATCTAATTGTTTTAGAAGTGTTAATCTACGCTCATCAGCAAGTCGCACATAAGGTACTCTCCATGTTATTTTATTTAAAATTAATTTCCATTCGAGCGAAGCATCCGTAGATCCGGTAGGTGCTATAATAGCATCTGTATCGGTTGAAGATCGTAGGAGGAACAACTCTTGTTTAACGTTCATGATTATTCTTCTATAGTCCTCTGCAAACCCTAAAAGCGATCGTAGAGGTACACTAAAATCAAAGAAACCGTTACTGTTCGGTGTTATAGTCGCAGCGGCTGGTAACACCCACCCTGAAGTATAAAGTTTATTCACCTCGTTCATCGGTAATGAAATAAGAGTTTTTAACGTAGACGTAACACCAACTCTTTTTGTAGAATCTACTGTAATACCGGAAATTTCATATCTTATTTCCTCGAATAAAAATGGCATCGGATTATTTATAAACGGTACTACAGACGGTGAGGAACCATCTTTTTTGTAACTTGTCCTTCGATATATATAAGTAGCTTTCGCATGGTAACGTGTAAGCATCCTGCTGTTGTATAGGAATACGTATCTCATCGTTATTCCCCAATCTCGATGAAGCGTAAGGGTTGTGCGAATGATACTCCTTCTCCCATATTGTTTCGTCGAAAATTGGACCACTCTTGATGTTTAGAATATCCATCGTCAATAATTTTATATCCAAGTTTTTTCAAGTAAAGAATGTTTTCATTTGTTAACTGTTTAACAGGTTTAAAACTACTAACGTTTTCTTCCGTTGAACACGATTTAAAAGATAATCCCATCTCACAGATTAGACTATCTTTGTTTTATATGCAATCTAACTGTAATGGTTTCACCTCTAAAATCTATTAATTCGTTATCTTGATCTAATATGTTTAAATTGATATCCGAAATACGACTGACATTTAACGGCAAATACACTAGATTATAAGGTTTTTCAACAATCTTAAACCCAGGGGCAACCGTTGGATAAAATGAATGTATTATATGACCATCTACACCGTCTTTAAAAGCTCCGTGTACTATATTACAAGTTATGTTAATAACATTCACCTTAATTATGTTGACTGTATTAACTCCGATATGTTTTGTATTGGGTATTAACGGTTGAGGATTATTTGAAAATCCTAGTAAAGCTCCTATACTTGCTGGTTTAGAAAAATCTATGTAAAATTTGCTAGTTATCTCACTCTTCAATAGATTGTTATTGGCTTTCAAGTTTATATTTTGCTTGCCTAAATTGTTTTGTAACACGCTATTTATATCTTCTATCTCATAAGATCCTGTTTCCAGTTCAATAGTTTTATAACTTCTCAATCCAAAATCGGTGTTTTCGCTGTAGTAAATCTTATTATTTACTCCTTCAATAATGTTTGGAATTGAATTATACGTTGTAAAGTCTAATAACGCTACATCCCATTCCTTATCTTCTTTGAAGAGTAATGGAGGAAAAAAGGAACTGCGAAGGTTAGACGTTGTACCGCTTATGGAAACTGTTAAAGACGACATCTTAAAGAAGACTGATGTTAGTCGTTAAAAAATCCAAACATAAATGTCCACTAATTGTAGAATTGACATCTTGCATTCTGTTATAATTGTATAATACATCACGTGTTTGTCTGAAGTATTTTTTTAACTCTCTTGGAGGTGGTAAATTACCTAAACTATCAAAATAATATACGATGTCACCCTGTTTTTTATAACATATCCAATGTGTGCCTAATCCGTAAGAATCGTCTAAATTTACTATGCCTGTTTCATTTTTCCACATTTTTTTTGGAAGTTTATCTTTTAAAAATACTCCTCTAAAATGCGGTATCTTCAAACAATCCGCATAGTGATACAGATCATAGTTGCTTAACGGTTTGTTGGGTATAACGATTCTACCCGATTTGTTTAATACACATTTCGATATGGTTTTAGATAAAGCCCTCGACCTTTTTTTTTATGATTATTTACCTTTTTCCTTTTTAACCCACCCTTTTTTTTTACGTCGATTTTTTAATCTTCTTTTACTTTTCAAACGTGATCCGTTTCGACGTTTCATTCCTCCTCCTATTACAGATTTTGCTTTCATTGCTGATGCTACCGCTAAAGATGCTGCTCGTTCGCCTATACTAGAATCACTTGACTTCACCCTTTGCCACGCTTTCTCAGCTAACACTCTATCAGCAATCGATCTATTCTTAGAATCGCTATATTTAGAATATGCTATATCATGAAGCTTACAAGCTTCGTCCAATTTATTAATTCCAGAGTCACCGCGTGCTAATCTCTTTTTTAGTTTTGTTCCAGGACCGCAATATCTATAACCTCCCGGTAAATGAAGTTTAAATGGTAATACGTCAATAGCTCTGTTCAACGCTGTACCTACCGGTATGTGTTTGATGACGTTTTTTAAAACCGATAAAGCAGACGATGTTAATCCACCTCCTACTTTATCAAAATCTTGATTCGTACTAACTGCTTTATATTTCTTCCTCATAATTTATTCTCTATTCTTTATATACTGAAACTGTTTAAATAGTGAGAGGTTTAAATATATCAAGCGGTTTAAATACATCATCCCAATTTATAAAGTTAGTTTCATCCTCACTTGTTCTACCTTGTGGATACGTCTTCATTACTTTGTGTATATAGTGAAAAACTTTCGCAGCAAATAATTTATATACCTCTTTATGCTTGTCCGATACATGTAAACACATATTGTGCACATTTTTTAAAGTAGCAGCATGGTATGGATAGGTTCCACTAGACATATTTATTATTTTACGCTTATTTGCATTGTAAGCGTCTAATCCGGATATAGTCATTGTATACTGCTTCATTGATAGCACATTAACAGCGTCCTTATCAGAAACAGGGTTCCCTATATTCGATAATCTTTTATTTGAAAACAACCATTTTTCACTATCCTTATTCGGAGTGTTTTCTGTTACATAACGTTTTGTTGCAACATCTTCATCTAATATCGGAAGACTGACATTTCGTAGAATTTTATTTTGCATATCATAGTTACCCTCTGGTGTAAGTTTGAAACCCTGTCCGGGTGCCCCTCTCATAGACTCTCTCATTAGAGAGTTTTCATGACGTCCGAACTTGTCAACGCTCATAATTAAAATGAGCATTTAAACTATAACGTTTCTTCTTTTTAATTCACTAACTAAAGCAATCATTTCATTATCCACCCCTGTGTGACCGGCATTTTTAACATCGTGTAGTAATCTCATTCTATCTACTAAATCGTTTATATCGTTGTAATAAATCACGTTCGACTGGTTTGCAGTTTTAAGATTTATTTCAGATCCGCTTTTCTTTTTTCTAGGTGGAAATAATCGTAAAATTATATGTTTGTATTTTTTTGACGTATTTCGATAAATAGGTTTGTTTTGGGAATAATTTATTCTATGAACGTTTGTTTCCATACAGATATTTTTAAAGTTAGATAAATCCTTTTTTGAAAACTGTTTAGGATTGGTATTAAATACCAACTCAAACAGACCAGGTGTACCTTTGAAAACCTTGTTGTTTATAATAATGTTATCAGAATCATCAAATATAAGTTCGGAGCTGCCGACCATTAAAGCGTTATTCTCAATTCGAGCACCGAAAACATGACTATTTTTTCTCTTTTTACCTTTATAACCATTATATTCTAATTTCGACAGATATTTTCGAGTAAGTAGACCTTTATCAGGAATATTAAGAGGTATTTTAAAAGGTATCATTCCATTATTTTCATTTTGCTCAACGTTCTCCTCAGTTGTATTAATTGTTGATGATTTTTCTTTCAGGTTAAGTTTATCCTCGTTCGATGTATCAATTACAGGGTTGAAAGTGTTTTGTAAAAACTCAACTTTTTTATTTATGTCTACTGTTAAAGCTTTTTTCTTTTTTCGGACCGAATCGCTTAGAGTTTTCAATTTATTTATTAACTGTTCTTTTTCCATCATGTTATTACACCGATGTTAACTGTAGCAATGATGTTCATGCAATAACATTATTTTATTCATTTATCATTTTAATAAAATGAAATTATCAAACCCAATTCTATAACGTCCGTTATTTAACTCACGTTCTTTATCAACAACGACAAATCCGTACTTTTCACTCCAAGCTTTACTACATATTTCTTTAAACATCTCAAACGTCATATCAGTGTTAACCGAGTCGTTATATATATGCTTCAAATTTGTTTCATCCTGTTTAAATATAACCAACAAGTTTGCGTTATCCCTTATCAATTGTTTTGGAATTTTACTATATGTTTGACCTATATATATCGAATCAACTTTGTTATGTCTTCCCATTGCAAAATAAGCTCGAATATTATCCTGGTTTTCGCAAGATACATCATCAAATGTAAATATCGAATACGGTTTAGCATCATTGGGGTGAATAACATCTTCGTTGTCTTTAAATTTAAAGTATCCCACACCCGATACTTGAGACAGCACTTTTTCCAACAAACGGTATTTAGACTGATTTAACGATTTTGAAAATACGTACACGTTGTTAAATTTTAACACATTATCATCGGTTAGCAGATTAAAAACAACGTTAGTCTTACCACAGTTAGAAGGACCGCTTATTAAACATCTAACAGAGTCGGGTAATAAACTCCCATGTTTACCAATTCCGTCGGATGCGATGTCACTAAATATGTTAATATTATCAACTTTTAGTTTGTCATTTTGTTTTATAATTTCCATTATAACTTTATACATGTGTTTTTTATAGGTTGACAAAAAACATTATGTCATGAAAATGTTAAATTAAATCTTTTTTAGGTATCCAAGAATCTTCGGTTTTATCATAACCGATCCATCTAACTAATACTTTATCACCCTTTCTTTTCAATATTTTCTCTACCAAATACACATCACCGATGGAAGACTTACTCATTTCATGTCCGTAAAATCCTCCGCTAAGCAGCTCGCCTTTGTGATCTTTTAACAGATATGTTTCGGGGGTTGTGGGTTGTACTCTATGTACAGAAAATATTTCGTTTGTCCAATTCGGTAAATAACCTTTTGTAAACACTCTCTTGTTTTTACTAATCCTAAGTAGTAGTGTTTTGTAGGTTCTGGGACAAGGTCATTTGAAGGTCATCCAATGCTGACCCCTAATTTGCATAATTGGCCCCCTAATTTGCATAATTTTGGTAATTGGCCCACATTCCTGCATAAATTAACCCCTAATTTGCATAATTTTGGTAATTGGCCCGCATTCCTGCATAATTAATTAGTCATTAAATGGTCATTAACCCCAATTAAATGGTCATTGACCCCTAATTTGCATAATTGACCCGCATTCCTGCATAATTACGGTCATTGACCCCGATGACGTCACAAGGCACATGACCTTGACAGTCGATGACGTCACAAGGCACACGCGCGAGCATCAAGGCCACCCAGTGATGACGCACGCACGGGTTTTTCCCGTCAAGGCTAACACGTCCGCAATTATTTAGCAAGGCTAAGCCCGGTAATAACACAAGTTGGTTTTCCCCGTCAAGGCTAACACGTCCGCAATTATTTAGCAAGGCTATCCGGTAATAACACAAGTTGTTTTTTCCGTCAAGGCTAACACGTCCGAGCAAGGCTACCCGGTGATAACGCCTACAATTAGGTTCACAAAGTGT
>JAGFPH010025733.1:0-10728 GCA_018207615.1 Philaenus spumarius
GCTCTGTAGATATTAATTATGTTGTAAAAAACACATACAGACAGACAGACGAAAAAGTAACCACCTTAGACCCCTGTTTATATTGTGAAATATGTTTGTCTTGATTCCAGGAACAAATCTACAAACGGAAACCAGAGAGTTCGCGACACCTTGTATACCGTAGTTGACTGACCTGTTATGGAACTAGCCCTAAGGGAGACCATTGTTTTACGAGGGCAATAAAACCTAAAAATAATGAAAAGAGTTGCCGAAATTTACTAAAGACGCTGCTGTGAAATGTTTCATCTATTTAACAATATTTAAAATATTTCCTACAATTAATTGTAATTAATGTTCTTACTTTTCTATGTTACTTATTTATAGTTTTTTTCTTTTATAACTGATCGAATAGTTTATTTGAACTTGAATTTGCCTAATATTTGTTATACGAGTACTTATTACAAATATTAAAAAAACTTATTTGATTTCATCAAAATAGTTGTTCTTGAAAAGATTATAACAATGCTTGTGACTACTTTACAAATCTGTAATACAAATTTAAATACATTTTGTCTTTATTCAGATCATCAAAAAGTACTAAAATATTTTGCCCATGAAACATCGATAGGCCTAGTGCCCATAAATCATAATATGTCGATTATAATTCCCCTAGTATGAATGTTCCCGAAACTTAACTATGTTACTTTCTAAATTTCAAAAAATATCTTTTCAAAATCCTATTCTATTTATATGTCATATTTTAAAATGGCCAACTTCCAACAATCAAACCTTTGTCTTTTTTATTTCCCAGTTTAAGTAGGCCTATTTGTTGGTCTAACTTTACTGTACTATAATAATATGCAGTTTTTCGGCCAGGTAGAATTCTTGCGATAAGAGTATAGCTTGACCAAGCGGTGGACCATAAAGTTTAAAGGCTGCTCTTTTGTGTGTTTGTGGATGCGATCAGTCCTGCGATATAAATCTGTCAGTATGCGTTGGTTTTCTATAAATGTAAAATAGACACATGCTTTTGTTTTTTCTAGACACGTCAAAGACATCTAGCGCTTGGGCCTATAGCAGTATCCAAACAGTGGAGTTCTTTCAGCTGAGCGCTTTGACATTGCCTCATTTAAAACCACTTTATAAATTTATTTTTTTGTAATTGCGTCGTGAAAAAAAACTAAACATTATTTATGAAAGTTAAGATAAGGCTTGCGATTTACGTTTAATTGTACATTTTTGTATTCTGTAAGAAAAAATTCGAACTTGATACTTAAAAAATATCAATAACATAACAAATGAACGGGATTTAAAAAGAAATGTAAAACGCAAAACGGATACATTTTGTGATTGTAGTTAAATGAGACCGTGCAAAAAAAATTATTTCTAGCACCATCATTTTTATTGACCTTGTTTTGTAATTATTAAATGATATTTTTTAGTTGATGTTTTCTTAGGGGAGAGGGGTAACTTTAGCCCCTGGGTGTGCGTCTGGCCCTATTACACAAAGGTACAAGTTACCCTTAAATTGTTAATAAATTAAATGCAACTTTGTTATTCAAAAATACAACGATTTCACTTGTAAGTCTTAGCCGTTTCCTAGGAGTGTAAACAACTATAAACATGTAAAAAACTAACTAATACATGGATGACGTTGGTTAGGTTAGGTTAGGTCTGCCCCTAAATAAAGTGTTTATGTGAAGATTGATGTAGTGACTGTAAGATTAAAACGACGATTAGAAGAATTAATCTGGAAATTAATCTCGGTCAAATATTTAACACAAAACTATTAGAAAGTAATTATATCTTAATGAAATTCTAGAAAATCAACTTTTCTGTAAATCTTATTCCATGTAACTTCTTTTCGTCAAAGGACCCGTCTCATGAACAACTAAACAAATTTATACCCCACAGCATTTGGGAGTAATACCAATTGGTTTAAATCTGGCAAAACCGAAGCCCTCATATCGTACATGTGTATTATTTTAGTTTGGAAGAAATATTTACCCAATTATTAAATAATTTGGAAACTCGTTATAAAGATGACTAAATAGTCATCCCTAATACATAATCTTGTATCTATACTTTTGGATACTTTACGTCATTGTGTATAGTAAATTGTGTACATTATTAAAAAATGTTCGTGTTTTCTATGCATTATTTTACAGGGTGCGATGGTGGGGTATTTCCTCAAGAAAGTTCTATATATTAGTGTAAAAAAATAAGTACTCGATTTCAATCCAAAAATAAGGATCCTAATAACCCATACAAACCGTGTCTATCAATTTTCGCCGAGGGAGTTTATAAGATACTCGACTTGAAAATGATAAGATAACAAAATTATTTTTAAAAATAAATGCCCTAAACAAGTTTGTAAAACTTTTAAAATATGCAAACCTTTAAAACGCTGTCAGCTATGTACTGCTGAGGGAATTTATGTGATACTGGACTTGAAAATTATGAGTTAACAAATATTTCTTTACAAATTAATTGATCTATACGAATTTAAAAACTTTGATATGCTATTTTCATAATTGTAAACTTTCTACCTGCTCTGACCCCTACCTCCCTTATAAATACAAAAGACTTCGGACAATATACAGAAGACACGTTACCTGCAAAAAATGGTTTCTTGCCAGATACTTTCTTCAACTTGTAGTTTGTGTAGTCTACTTTACTTTTACTTTACTGCTACATTGATGAAATTGCGTTTTTAAACCTCCCTTTGAACTGAAGCCATCCTGTTGAAGATGAACATAAATAGTTGGTACGGTCATTATTTTTTTGCCTCCCAATTAAAACCTTTCTTTTATTATTTTGTTTTAAAGATTGGAGCGCTCCTATATGATTCGCAGCCTATGCTTACGTCATTCACAAAGTTATCATTGTATTTGTAAATTTACCCTAGCTTTTTTAGTAAAGGAATCTACTCAAGAAGATCTAATTATTAAGAAATTCAAAAGTTGGCCGCCATATTGGAAAAACAACCAGTTGGCCGCCATATGGCGGGTGAGATAACAATTTCAGGCACCAAATTATACAGAACAAAACGTCCAGGGGAGTTACTATTTAAGTTTTTTTAATAGCTCTTATAGATTTCAAGAGAAACAACTGGCACACTTATATGAATCACCCTGTATACATAAAATATCTTACAGTAAAAGTATGCAAAACATCATAATATTGAGGTTACGCGTGCTGTCTTTAATTTAACAGTCTTATATAACAGCTGTCTTAATCCTTCATCCGATTGTTCGATAGTTACACCTTCGATAGGGAATTAAAGGGCTATAAAAAGGTGACAATATTTTTTTTTAATTTACGGTTTTTACATAATATAAATTTTAAGTTTTCAAACAGCCGCCATTTTGAAAGGCATAATTGGATGTAATCGCTTATTTTACTTGAAATAGATCATTGTTAGGGATAACTTCACGTCAGGTTTGAACTTCATGTTTATATTGTGAAATATGTTTGTCTCGATCCCTACAGATTTCGATCATACAAAATAGAGAAACAAACGATGTTAATATTTGATAAATTAATAACATATTTTTTAGCTTCGTATTTTTCTTTTTAATTAATTTCATTGATATGTGTAAAATTTAGCTCAATAATAAAATTATTGGGTCTTTAAAATTTATCTTCAATTTAGAGGAGATTAAAATCTGTCGTTTTTTCATAAAACTTTTTCACATAAAATGTAGCACATAAGAAAAATGCTAAGACTACGCCAGGAGTATGTTTGCTGTTTCGAATATAAAATTATTTCACTCATACCAGAGAATGAACTACAAAGAGCATTTATAACATTTCTTTGGTACACAAAAATTAACTTTGAGTTGTAAGCTGAAATTACCAAAAATATTTGCAAATTATTAGCGAAAAAAGTTTTAAGGCGTAAAGTCATATTAAAAATGTCAAATAATTGTTAGAATGATAAACAGCTTGTTGCAAATGCTATATAGATAGCGAAAAACGAAAATATAATGTACTTATTAGTTAGTAGCTTGTAAATACATGCAAAAACCGTGAAAGTGGTCACTTCACGTCTAATTCTCTTTATTTGTATTATTTCATTCCAAAAGAACGGATGAAATTAAAATTACCATAGTAGCAAAACATCTGTTACGTACTAGAAGTAGATAAAACTCTCATACATAACAAAGAATATAACCTTTATTACCTATAGAAGTAGAATATCTTCTACTTTCAGGGAGCATAAAACAAATCATCCTAGCTAAAGAGTAGTAACCCTCGATACATTTAAAATTGTAACCAAAGTTTGGCAAAGATATTTTAGCGCGTATTTTTGTATTAGCAGAAAAATCATATCTACAAACCTAATGAACGAAATTCAATGGTTATTTCTTTAGCACAAAAATCCTCCTAGGGCGCTCGTAGGAGGACACCGGGTCGGTCGGCCCAAAACAATGCTATTGTTGTGAAACCGACCGCCCGGCCACCCTCATGCCTGCGGTCATTGTCACCACCTCCCTTAAATTCTTAGAAATATTTCGGTCCAATACAAATATTATAATTTGAACCACTAATCGAATATAAACAAGTGACGGCTCAATCTTCTCGCAAGATTAAGACCAATAAGAGAAAACTTGAATCACAATCCTACGACTCTCCGTTGACGAGCTAGTTGGTTATTACAATATACTACCTTGTTTACCTATAATATTCAAGTATCTGTGTAGTTGAGCAAGTTGAGTTGTCTGTGTTGAAAAAAACACGTGATTGCCAAACAGGAGACAGCGTTTAGGTTATGTTGTGTTTTGGAATTATAATAGTGAATCATAAGTAGTGTGGTGTCATTTTCTAGTGATTGTAGTTTTATTTTAGTTCTAAAATGACTAAGGCAAAGGGTGTTTTTAAAAAACGTGTGTTTAGAGTCAAAAAAATATAAGAAGCCTATGACAATCGCTGTGGACCAAATGCGGGAATTACAAACTAGCTCTTCAGAAGCAATTAGTCCTAGGCCTACAACTCCCATCACAATTCCAGTTCCTGTAAGCTCTTCTAGGATGAAGCTAACTTAGCTAACTTTCAATGAAAAACAATTTGATGACTTTCAAGGTAATACTAAGAATATAATTTTATTGTATCCATGTATACACTCAGATCAATGTTTAGCGATGTTTTATGTAAGTGCGGGGCTCAGTTATGCTGTCGGAAGCTAGGTGGGACAAAGGTCGCGGATGGAAAATCTATAAAAGGCGCAGGACGACTGACCGACAAGGTAATAGATGAGCTACAATCCTATTATGGGAATGCCATAAGAGGTACTCAAGGCAATTTGGCAAAAATGCACAAGGCAGTGTGGGCTACGTATTTCCACCGACTTGCCACTCACGCGTTGTGTCCTCCTGCTCCAGATACCTGGTGCAGGTATAGAAAAGATCCGGCTGGCTATAGACACAAGAAGTCACTCCGAGAAGTCATCATGAATCAAATTAAACCTATTTACAGAGATCTAAGTAATAAAGAGCTCCTGAAAAAAATGTCTACATGGGCGTACACAAAATTGTAACGAGTCGTTTAACAATATTATCTGGAGCCGTCTGCCCAAAGCCAACTTCATCGGTAAAAATACTCTAGACCTAGGACTTTGGGATGCTGTGATATCATTCAATGATGGAAATGTGGGTAGAATTAAGGTCCTGGAAGAACTAGGTGTTAAGAACTTAGGCCAATATACAATTTTACGATTTTAACGACACTCGTATAAAACAAGCCGACCGAGCAGCGGAAGGCATGACCAAGGAGGCCAGAATAAAGGAAAGGAGACAAAACCTAGTACAAGAAGAGAAAAATGAAGTTGACTACTGCCCAGGATGGTTTTAACTTATATAAGTAATAAACTGTGCCTGGTTTGTTACTAAAAATTTAATTTATTAACTTTTCCTAGGATTTTCGGAAAACAGTATTCTTTTACACAAATAACCAGATATCTCAGCAACTACTAAGGCTACAGACTTGAAATTTTTACTAAATATCATAAATGTAATTGTAAACATGTGGTTTTAACCTAATGTCAATTTAATTATAAATACATGAATAAAAAATATTTTGTGTATGAAGACATGTTTTTTGGCCTATTATTTATAAAAACCATAAATCAAATGCTTTTTTTTATTTTTAAATTATTTTACTACAGTGTACTCCAAACATAACAATAACAAAGGCCTGAAAATTTCATCTTCCTATTTCAAGTACATCTTGAAAAACTGGTCACCAATATAGACAATTTAACATGGGTGGGATACAAGACATGTTTAAGTCCCCGATTGTAAGGTCTTCGCTTTAGTGTTTTATTTAATTTATTGATTATATTAATTATTTTAAAAATTGTTTCCTTATTCCATGGACTTAGTAATTCCAATAATGTTAGTTTTATGCAATTTTTTAGACATCAGCACCAGTTTGGAATTAGTATCGATAATATTTCTTAAAACTGTAAAAAATTTGGAAAGTGCAACATTTACATCCGGCATTTTTGAATTGTAATCACAATAAAATTTACCCAATTCCATCTTTCTTAATCGAAATCGATTGATATTAAATGCAATTAATATCGATTGAGATAATATCATAACGCATAGTTAAGAAAATATGTTTACCAAACAATACACTGCTGTGCTCGATAATTATGGCAATATTTGGAAATGTCTATATTGACACCTAAGCGTAGTTGGCTGATTTTGAAATAAAGAAGATATTTGGGTAAAATAAATACTATTTTATTCGTAAATACTTAGCAGTCAACCAATGGGGAAGCTATGTCAAATTTATAAGTGTATAATTTGATACAATTGAAAATATTATTTTTTAAACAAATAATTCATAATCCATAACTAAATAATTTTTGCCACAACATTTGAATTTTAAATACTTTCCTACTCGTATAGATGTTATAAAATTCTAACTGGAAACCTACCTAAAATTACTTGGGTATTTGCGGCGTTTGCAGGTAGAAAACTCAAGACTGCATGTATAGGGTTGGGATGGTACCGAACTCGTGGTTATGACTTTAGTTGCAAAATAAGGCCATACATATTTTGACTGACAACTTATTTCCTCTTGAAATATTTATTGCATAGTCTAGCTATTCAGACAAAGTGGAAGAATTTTGTCAAGAAACTTAAAGTGTTTATTGGAACGCCATAAACGTATACTTAATATTCCCACGTGTGACTTGCACTTTTAGCAGGTAAAAAGGATTCGTTATTGTTAACGAAATCCGTTTTATAACTTTAGTTTCAAAATCAAGGCCGGGCGTTTTGACGCACAACTTAACCACTCCTGAAATATTTATTGCATTGCCAAAATATGCCAACAAAGTAAAAGTATTTTTGGCAAAAAACATATTGTTTCTATTCTTGGACGATTTACGTACTATCCACTGTTGCATCAAATTCAAATTTTAATTCTGCAGAGTTTTAAGGCTTGGGTCCCTAAATTCAAAACGAGGACGTTGGCAACCAATTTCAATGTTAAAATAACCTAAAAATACTTAACTATGCTGACGTGAATATTTAACTCGGTAAATGTGTACAATTATAAAACTGTAGGCCTATTTGTTAAAATTTTGTATTTACGTACGTTATCCTATTACCTACTTTAAATGAGCAATTCTTGTATCTATCTATGTATCTGTCGCTCTATCTGGATCTCGAAAACGGCTCTAAGGATTTTGATGAAAAATTGCATATAGGGGTTTTTTGACGTCAGAAATCGAATGCGCTAGGTCTTATGTCTGCAAAACCGCCCATAAACTCTGAAAAATGCGCAAACAATTTCAACTCTGAACTTCTTTTTATACCACCTTTAAATATATACCACCTTTAGTATACATATATATAATCAAAGGATGATTTGATTATGCAAATTTTCAAAATGACGGCCGTGTAAAATTTGTATTGACAAATAACTCGAAATAATTGTTTTCGTCAATGAGAAACGAAATGATTTAAAATTATTGTGAATAGCTTAAATTATAACCACGTTATAGAAAAAACATTTAGAAATTTAAATTTAATTCAGTTAACATGTTGAAATGAAGTAATACTAAAATGTTTAGGGCATAAATAACACTGTAACTCGCTAAGTTTTTTGTCGATACTATTTTATCTTTAAACTACGATACATTTTAAAAACATAAGTTTTTAATTAAAAAAAACAAAATAATTGGTCTTTCTTCCCTGTACAGGGACGTTATTCATATGGATCTGAAAATCAAATTTGTTAACACATTTATATGTTTTAGTCACAGCACTACTTTAAGCTATTTAAAACATGTATAAGCAGGTTTGTAAATATGTTATTTCTTGCACGAAATCTTACGAATACAAATTACATCAACTTTGTTAGTTTGACAATCACAGGGTAATAACTTTAATAAGATAAAACAAATTTTAATTTGGTTCAGAAACGTCTATTTTTGTCTAAGTATGTGAATTGTGATTCAAGAAGCTAAACACAACGAAACAGCTGATATTGCAATACTTTTGGTTTATAGTTAAGTTAATAACAATATTGTTAAAAATAAATAAATACTAGCTGATCTGTGCGAATATTTCGCAAGTTAGGAGTAGGCCTAGTTACCTGATTTAATACATTGATTTAATTAAGTAAATTGCGTTTAATTTGAACAATTAAGCCCCATATAAAAAGTAAGAAACATATCTAAAAAGACAATTTCCATCACCAATTATACGTTTCACCTCCACGACTACTATTGAACTAGCAGACATAAGACCTAGCACATTCGATTTCCGACTTCAAAAAGCCCCTATATGCAAATTTTCATAAAAATCGTTAGAGTCGTTTTCGAGATCCGTGACAGATAAAAAGACAGGTACAAGAATTGCTCATTTAAAGTAATAAGATTAAGCAACAGCAAAATTAAACTTAACCTACTTCAATAAAGTAAATTACAACATAAACAAACCATGTTATGATAATAAAACATGTGCTGTTATAATCTGCTGGTCTGTGCTATTAAGTTGACCAGTAAAAACAATTTAATAAATAGAAAATATTTTAAATTCCATTTTTAAAACATTAACTGAAGGATTAGTGAAATTTTAAGGCAAATGATCAAATATAGAGTTACCTTTCATTTAACACAAACCGCAGTCAATCGGTCCAATAGAACTCCAGATAACAGTCGGAATTGGCTTAAAACTTTACCCAATGTTAAATTACCATAAGAGGTTTAAATTTAAAGTAAATTTCGTTAATTTGAACGATTAAGTCCCATATAAAAAGTAAGAAACACATCCAAAAAGACAATTTCCATCATTAATTATACGTTTCACCTCCATAACTATTGAAATATAAACAGAAAAACATAATTAAGCAACAGAAAAATTAAACATAACCCACTTCAATAAAGTATATTACAACATAAACAAACCATTTTATGATAATAAAACATGTGCTGTTATAATCAGCTGATCTGCGCTATTATATATGTCCAATAATACTCCAGATGATAATAAAACATGTGCCGTTATAATCAGCTGATCTGTGCTATTCCGTTGATCAGTAAACAACATGTTAATGAATAGAAAATATTTTAAATTCCATTTTTAAAATATTAAATGAAGGAATAGTAAAATTATAAGGCCAAAGGGCAAATATAGAGTTAATTACCTTTCATTTTTAACACAAACTGCATGTCAATCGGTCCAATAGAACTCCAGGTAACACTTGGAATAGGCTTAAAATTTTACCCCATTTTAAATTGCCATAGGAGATTTTCATTTCCGTTTTTAGAAAATTTAGTAGGGTAACAGCTGAAATCCAAGCAAAATGGGCAAATATACAGACAATTACCTTTAATTTGGTACGTGTATATCGGTCCAGTAAAAGTCGAGATTTCACTCGGATTACAAAAAATCTTTTCAAATTAATATATAGATAATTGAGCTTGACTTGTGAGAAGATATACACTTGATAGAGTAAACTTATAACACAAATTCTCACAACTAATACGTTTATTAACTCAAAAGCGTTTCAAAGGCAAAGTCGCCATCTTCAGTGATGGACGAACTACAATAGTCAAACTATAACTCAATTTTTATAAATAAAATATAAAATACAAATTAGATTTATAGTTTGACTGTTGTAGCTCGTGCATCGTGAAGATGGCGACTTTGTCGTTGGAACGCGTTTGAGTTAATAAACAGTTGTGAGATTTTGTGTTCTAAGTTTATTCTATCAAACAATATTGTTATTGAGTCCGAGTTCATTAGAAAAAAAAAATTAAAGTGAAATTTAAAATACTGGACAATAAAACATTAAAATTTATTTAATTTAATCCTAAAATTGTTTAAATCTATAAATACAGTACTAATAATTGTTACAATACCGTGACTATTTAGTTCCTAATTCGTTTATAACTGAAGTAGATTTGAGCTAATTTGTATCTGTTTAGTCCTGAGTTGGCTCTTATAATTAAAGAATCTGCAGAATTAAAAAATATTCCAAGCAACATTGGATAGTACGGAAATTGTCCAAGAATAGACACAATATGTTTATTTTTACAATATTACTTTCACTTATTGGCACATTTTGGTAATGCCAAGTAGATAAATAGTCAGTCCCAATTTCTGGCCTTGTTTTTTGAAACTATCTTCATACCAATTATTTCGTTAAGGGTCGGCTCTAGTAAAACAGAAAGCAACCTTCGACTCCCTATAGCGGCGGTAGGTTACGCGGACATTGCTCATCCTA
>JAGFPH010025734.1:0-10728 GCA_018207615.1 Philaenus spumarius
TACTCCTTGCTTTTGACTGTACTTCAAAGAGATCTATAAAATTGTCATACTTAACTCTTACTGATAACAAAACATCCCTGTAAGATTCCATTGTATAAAACAGAATTTAAAAATCTTCTTTGTCTGAGTTGTTTAAAATTAATTTCTTTCGGTTACCTTCATCTAGTCTAAATAGCCTATCAGCTTTATCTTGGAGTTTATTTAGAGTAACTTTAATCATCGGTATTTCATGGCTATGCCTACTTTCATCACTATGTAACCTTCCTATTTCATTGATAATTTTGGTAAAAGCTCGTATTAATTGGAATCTTTAAATTTTCAAAAAGTCGAGCTTATCCATTGTATCCTAATAGTAAGCCTAGTTGAACTTAATTAGATACTATAAATAAACAAATCCTGTCACGATCGCCACTATGATCCAAATGGAATAAAAAGTACACAAATTTACAAAATTAACTTTTTTATTAAAATTTTTCACAGCGATACCAAAACTAACAACTTATTTTTTCACTAGACACAAAATATATAACCTTATTCTTACTCATTTTTCTTTACTAACAACTCAACAAATAACACATGATTAATAATATATGATTAATACATATGCTTTGATACACATATATGTTAGCAACATTCTTGAACCAACTAAGAAAGTGGTTGCTTGAACTGCCAGAGGTTGATTTCTTATTAAATAAATGGTACCAGGAACTGGCACGACATACTTTCTCACAAACACATTTAAATTACTAAACAGATTCACTGTGACTTGTAGGGAGGGGTAGGAGAGTTTTTTTTATTAAAGTTGGAGATTAACTAATAAATATTATTATTATTAGCTAGAGAGAAAACTATTCGATCGATTTCGAACAAATTTGCACCAAACACGTCAATTAGGTCTTTATAGATGCACGTAAAAAGGTTTTGAAAGTTTTTTAAAAACAACCCTCTTTATGGAAAAAAAACCCCAAAAATCAGATATTATTATTATTATTAGCTAAACGAGAATTTTTAGAAAGATGCGAGATGCGGGTTTTTGTATATGGTAGGGCACATTAAAGGCTACAAATAGGCCAAATTTTATCAAAATCGTTAGAGCCGTTTTTTTTATAAAAAAATAATAACTGATTTTTGGGGGTTTTTTGGCCAAAAAGGGGGTTGTTTTTCGAAATTGTTCAAAACCCTTTTTCGTGCATCTATACAGGCGTACTGGACAAGTATGATGCAAATTTGGTTGAAATCGATCGAATAGTTTTCTCTCTAGCTTTGTATACTTTTATTAAAGTAGGCGATTAACTAATAAATATTATTATTATTAGCTAGAGAGAAAACTATTTAATCGATTTCGAACAAATTTGCACCAAACACGTCAATTAGGTCTTTATAGATGCATGTAAAAAGATTTTGAAAAATTTTGAAAAACAACTCTCTTTATGGCCAAAAAACCCCAAAAAATCAGTTATTATTATTATTATTAGCTAAACGAGAATTTTTAGAAAGATACGGGTTTGTGTATATGGTAGGGCACATTAAAGGCTACAAATAAGCCAAATTTTATCAAAATCGTTAGAGCCTTTTTTTTATAAAAAAAATAATAAATGATATTTTGGGGGTTTTTTGGCCAAAAAGGGGGTTGTTTTTCAAAATTGTAGAAAAACCCTTTTTCGTGCATCTATACAGGCGTACTGGACATGTCTGGTGCAAATTTAGTTGAAATCGATCGAATAGTTTTCTCTCTAGCTTTGTATACATTCAGACATACAGACATACAGACATACATACAGACATACATACATACATACAGACATACAGACAGACATTTTGTAAAAACCACTTTTTTGGACTCAGGAGGTCCCAAAAAGGATATATCCACAAAAATCTCAACATCGATTTTTTTGCGATCACTATACTTTCTCTATACTATAGTATAGTGAGAAAGTAAAATTATGATATAGTCAAAACTATACCCACCTTTGTAATTATGAAATTTTATCTTTTTATATGCATGCTTTTACATTTTGCGATCTTCACTAGTTAGGTAATATTTTAAGTATAATGTTTAAGTAATATGTTCCCTTGTATTCTGTAATATATTTTTGTTCATACATTTTTTTTTCTTCAATTCTCTACACAGGCCTAGGATTAGAGGTGCCTTTTGTTGTCTCCTTTTGTATTTGCTGTTTTTGTTATGCGTGATGAAGTGCGTATGTTTTTGTGTATTAATGTAGATGGCTTTATATTTTTGTATGCAAAGGTAATGTTTTTTGTAAAGTTATTAACTGTAATTTGTTTATGTATGTAGATATACGAAGATATACTTTTCCAGATATACGAAATTTTCAGTTTTTGTAATATTTTGTTAAAAGTAATCTTTTTTTGGTTCTTTGTACAACTTGTTTATTAATCATTGTGTAGAACTTGTTATTATTATTTGTGTATATTTATTGGAAAAGGATTTCAATTTCAAAGAAGAAAAAAAAACTCGTAACACTTAAGACAGCAACGTGTAGTTGTCTAATACAATAAGAGTCTTTGTGGTAGGCACATTCTAAATACTTTACCGAGTTAAACAAGTGAACCTCGAAGACAGCTTGTAGTCGTCTTGGTTATTACATTATCTATTCACTGTGCTGCATTTATTGCCCGGGAAAGATTTTAAAATGTGTCTTCATATTTATATTATGTTGAAGTTTCATACGATTATTTATTATGTTTCCTAATTCTTGATACAATAGCAAAATGATAAGTGTAGTGTAAAGTCAAGAAAATCATATAAGTTTGTAGCTTGGTGGTCTTTGGCATTTTTGCTGTTTCTAAGCAATTGCAAAAGATCAACAAACATTTATTTCATAATTCCAGCTTAAGGGAGAAAGATGATTCAAAGGTTCCAACTTTGAATAAACAAAGTATACTTTTATTATTGATATTAAACTTTTCCTTTGTATAATATGTTTTGTTTAAATTAATTACCTTATTTTTTTGCTCCTAAGAAAAAAAAAATATATTAAAATTCCTGGAAAGGACGGAAGAAATATGACAGTATCATGAATTATACAATCGAACAAAATATGCCTTAGGAAAAAAGAGAAAACTAATTTCTTTTGTTTGACAGTTGATATCTATATCACGATGTTACGTATAAGAAATTTCATTGCACAAGTTATCCGATCGTTACAACTTTGCCAATACTCATTTTTTAATACACTACATTAAATAAGAACACAAATGTAAAACAGTATATATTTTTTGCCAATAAATCGTATTTAGCAGATCGTATCCAACAGATAGTATTTATGGGCACTGTCTAAAACCTGTCTGGAGATATGTAAATAATAAAATAGTTTTAAGCACTATACATGATGTATTAAACGTTGAAATTCGTATGGCGACGAATTGGGGACTGATTGAATTACATAAAATATTTTTTCGGCATTAGATTAGGTACAAACTATATTTACCTCCATCGGTGAAACTAACAACCTCATTTTGAAAAGATTTTGTTACAATATTATTTATCCCAAAGTGTAAAATGTCTCCAAAACGACAAATTGTGGTAATAGGTTATCTGCAGAACATTTGTCTAGAGAATTATGCTCGCCGTTACAATTTCCTTCTTTCTCTTCTCATAACAAATAGAGGGTATATTGAATTTATTAATGTTAATTAGATAACACTGTAAGAAGTTGTTTTAATATAAATTATTATTGTTTGTTTACTCTATTGTTTAAATTGTTTAAATAATCTGATCACTTCTAGCAAATATCTTTTTACCTGTAATCATTATCAAAATGTTTAGATAACTGTGAATGAATACACAAAATATATCTCTTAAATACAGGTGTGTTAATCGATATTCTAAGTGTGCTTTTAAACCTTTTTTGGGGTGACCCCTTTCCAGACACCCCACACCTCAAAAACACACATCAGGTCTTTATTACAGAATAGTAAAATATTTATGGTGTTAACCTAAGAATTGGGTGAAATCTTTGGTGTTAACCTAAGAATTGGATACAATTTGTTACATTAACCTAAGAGTCGGGTAAAAATTGAAGGTGTAACAATAAGAATTGGGTCAAAATTCGTTTTTAGGTAAATTTGAGACAGCTTTTTGTAAGGGTTCAAAATCTGGGGTGGTGAGAGGAATGGGGTTATTTGAAACATTTTTGAGATGGGGGAGTCTGGGAACTAGTCACCCTGCGGTAACCAAAAAAAGAGATAGTTTTATTTCAAGTTTAGGTTTATAGAGAAGAGAGTATAGTTTACGAAACGCAATAAAGAAAACGTTGTTTGACGGATGGGGTTAATTTCCCATTAGTTCGGTTTAAATATTTCTAGTTCATATGGTTACTTTTAAATCGAGACTTACTATTATTTCCCGCCAAGATTGTGTATATTATATACTTAATATAACTTTTGAATAAACTGTTTTAAAATATTTCGAAGAATGTTTCCTTATCCAAAGAATATTGATTTGAATAAAAACCCCGAACCACAAAACAAAGAACAAAAACAATAACTAAACAACCAAATTGTAAGTTATGTTAATACGTTACCCTTCATACGTAACATACCCTATGGTGACGTATTAACATAACTTACAATTTAGTTGTTTAGTTATTGTTTTTGTTCCTTGTTTTGTGGTTCGGGTTTTTTATTTAAATCGGTGTGATTTTGTCGCCACAGTGCTCTTTTATTTGTTCAAAGAATATTAGTTTCCTTGTTCAACTTTAAAAAGTGTTTTTAAATTGACAACAGTTCACTTACAATGTTGAATTCACATATTATATTTAAATCGGTAATCATAATATAAAGAAAGTTGTATTCATCGTTAGGTTTATATGGGGGTGGAATTTATTTTTAGTCATGGATCCACTTGCGTTAAAAGAGAGAGTTGATTTTAGCAGTAGGATTATAGGGGAAAGGGTAACCTTAAATATGGTTTAAAAAAGTTGAAAGTGGGATTTATTTTTAGTCAGAGTTTTTGGAAAGGTTGGGACGAGTTTTTGAGGTGAGAGGTGACCCGAGAATAAGGGGATGATGGATGGAATTTTTGGGGAGTGATCCTGGAATAAAGGGGTAGTGGGTGGAATTTTGGGGGTGATGAGAGGAATTTTGGAGGAGGAGGGTGGAATTTTTACGTCATATGTTGGGGTTGAGGGTGACCCTTGGATCCACCTGGTGTAGAATCCCTCTACTACCATAATATTATTGCAATAGCAAACATTGTCCTGTCAGCTAAATCTATATATATAAAAGTGAAATACCACTGACTCACTCATCCACTCATCACGATTTCTCAAAAACTACCTAACGGATTGAAACGAAATTTGATATGTAGCTTCTTCTAGGGCCATAAGTGCTCACTAAGAAAGGGTTTGAAAAAATTCGGAATTTTAGGGGGATTTTATGAAAAAACGATTTCGTTAAAACTACCGAACGGATTGGAATGAAATTTGGTATGTAGCTTCCTATAGGGCCATAGGTGCTAACTAAGAAAGATTTTCAAAAAATTTGAAATTTTAGGGGGGGTTTGGGGGATCAAAGTAACTAAAAATCTAGATTTCTCCAAAACTACTGAACGGATTGGAACGAAATTTGGTATGTAGCTTCTTCTAGGACCATAGGTGCTCACTAAGAAAGGGTTTTAAAAAAAATCTAAATCTTGGGAGGGGGGTCAAAGTTACTAAATCACGATCATTTATCGCATTTATTTCACCAAAATAATTATGCAATAGCGAAGCATTGCCGGGTTAGCTAGTAGTATATATAGGCAAGTAAGCGCTTGGAGAGGGAATATACGATACATTATTTATTATAATACGTTATTATAATATTATAATTATTAAATTATAATTATTACTTTAATAATTATCCCTTACATACTGAATTATTCTTAGAATTAAATGTGGAGTGCACACACTAAACCTCATTCAAAACCATTAGTCACTAAATAAATACTGCTTACATTATAATGATCACTATTTTTCGCAAACTTATTGTAATTATATTATTATTAAATAATAATATTATAATTATAATATTATTACTATATTATAATTATGCAATTTCAAAACATGATATATTATTTTTTGAAAATATATTGACTTGTGTAATTTGTACCAGTCTTAGATAAAAACGAATAAATTAAATTGGAAGCTATACTGGGCCACATAGACTGGACATGTTCAAAGACTTACCTTTAAAACAAAAATCACCAAACTGCAGAAATGTCTCAGCTGATCACTTACAAAATCATTATGATACATTGAGGTTAACTCAATAAAGGAAAAGCTAGATTAAATTTTGGTTTATTAACCAATATTAAAAAAAAATATCATATGCCCTTAGTTATAAAAAAATAAAAAATTTACATGCCCTTAGAAACAGAAAAATGAAAAAAGGTTAGTTTACAAAATATAATTTAAGTTGAATTTAAAAGTTCCCTCCCCAAAAATTTTAAAGTCGAAAAACCCTCCCCATTAATAATGATTACAAAGTTTATACAAAAATTATTAATTAGACAAAATTACAAAATTTTAACATATAGTACCATGGATTTATTAATAAGTAACATTTATGTCGTTGGCCAACTGTAAAGCTAAGTATAATTAAATAATAAAAAAATAAAGCATGAAATGAAATTGTGATACGTCTCTCTATAATAAAAAAAAATATTTATATAATTTCTAATTTTAGTCCTTGGAGGACTGAGGTTCGAAACTTGCTATAGCGCTCCTCCCAAGATTATTAATTATAAAAGACATATATCAAATATTATACATTTGTTACAAGACACAAAACAGTACACAACCTATTCAAAAAGTTTCTTACAAAGTTCACTGCAGATTTTAGTAAAATTTCTTATTTAAGTTCATAGCTATTTCAAAAAAAAAAAAAACATTCACAGTCCCAGAAAATAACCATTAAAGTTGCATAATGAAGTTGGATTTAGAAGTAAACAAGCAAACATGGTGTTGTAGTTGAATTTAGAAGCAAACATGGTGTTGTTGTTGCATTTAGAAGAAGAACATATGGGTAGTACTTGCAACAGTTATACACTGCATATAAAAACAAAATACATGTTTTTAGAATTAAGGTAGGCTTTAAAACCAAACATAGTGAAAAGCCTTTAGGTTAAAAGTTTGCCTTTATAAAAATTTGTATAACAGGTGACAAGCAGGTATTTTAAAATAAAAATGTTAACTGTTAATACAAGACTTAACCAAAGTTAACTTGTCATGTTACTTTAACTGTTGCTACATGTCTAGAGACCACATGGTAAACTTTAAAATGTTCATTGGTTATAGGCTCAAAATATATCAGAGATATCGTTATTTAAATGATAGGTTTTTTTAAAGGTCCTTATTTGTTAAAGATTACACAGCTTTAAATTTGTACAAAAATTTTTTATAAATTGCCTAAGCTAGGCTTTAGTTTGAAAATAGGCTAGTTACATAAAATTTAATATTTAGGCTGCACTGAAGGTATTTAAAGAAAAAATTGAATTACATAGATATTAAATTATACTTTAAGAGTTTGAAATATTATTTACAATATTAAATGTAGACTTAAGTTCACATAATTGTAAAATAACAAGTAAAGTTTTATAACAAAACCTACGTTAAAGGTGACAAGCAAAAACATTCCAATCTGATAATATAAATTCACATACGTGGTTTTTAGTAGAATAGGACTTAAAAGAATAACATGTTAATTACTAACGCACAGTCGTTAAACTCCCGACTAGGACATTTATAAAATTAAGAACGAGATACAGACAAAGCCATTACGTCTGTCGACTTGAACAAAACGGAAAGTCATGGCTGGTTTACAACTAAGTTAATTCTATCAGAGCCGGTCACGTGATAAAACAGCTGGTCGATTCAGATAGAGGCCTACGACGTTATAACTATTGATGTCTGTAGAGTGCTGCTTAGCAAGATAACGGGAACTACTTGAACTAGAAGAGTCGAATAACAGACAGCATTGTCGGTAAGGCGGTGCGCTTATTACAAACGTAATACATTTGTAGACCTTCATTCTCCTCTAATATCAATACTGATAAAAATATAAATCGGTCATAAAAGTTATCACTTCCAACCTGTGGTCTTAAGCACGCGCAATGTTTTATACATTTTAAACCTGTAATATGTATAAGAATTTACCTTTTATTAACACATGGGTAATAGTATAAGTATTAACGCTGAATTACTTGAAGCTAAACCTATGTCACCAATCATTGACGTAGAAGGGTTATTGACATTTGTTAGATGAGTACAATATATTTAATATAAAAAAAGTTTCCTACGATCAATTATATTATAGGATATCTTCATTAGCCAACAAATTAAAGACTAAATTAGCACTAAACATAGATTTTTTCAAGGTAAAAAGTGTTTTTCTTCTTTTTTTCTTAATTTCAACTGCATACAAGTACTATAAAATTATTAGAATTTAGGCCTACTTGAAAAATATAAAATGTATTTTATTTATAAAAAAATATATAAAATAATATTTGTTCATAGTAGTAATTAGTAATAGGTTAACTATTTAAAAGTAGAAGTTATTGTTATAATTTCAGTCAGATACACTATAGTGATCAATATAAAGTGGATACATAATAGGTTTAGTTATGACATTTATTAATACATTTATTTATTCAATTACATCATGTATTTAACCCTTTGATAAATAATGACATATTATGGAGTTTTGTGGACCGAAAATATGAATATGCCATTAAGAACACTGAAATAAAGTTTCAACCATTTGGTCCAGACGTGATAGTGTATAGGTTTTTAATAATTCGCTTATATATTACAAAGATAAATGTATTAATGTATGTGATCATTCAACACCAACTCATGTAGATAATGTCTTGTATAATTTGCCTATAATATGATCTGCATTATGCAAAAGCATTACGGTAGCTGCATAATTATGTAAAACAGAACCATAATGTGCAAGCTTTAGTTTAAAGAGGTTCATTATTTTAAAATACTAATGAAAGGATCCCTAGGAAAATTTCTATAAATATAATGATTATACTGTATAATCAAGAATTGCATAAAGGTGTTATAATATAAAATTTGTAAGCCAAGTCCTTTTGAAATCTGGTTTATTAGACTAAATGTTTTTAGATTGTTAGAAATTGTCATAGATAAGTATGTCACCAAAGAAGAAGTTGTAAATGAATCATATAAAACTAAATAATACAAAGATGTAGATTAAAAGAAAAACCAACTAGTTTAGATTGAAAAATCTCACAATTGTTCAAATAATATGAACTATAGTTTTTTAAATATAACATATTTATAGCTAAATTTATCATTGTAAATTGGTGGTCCGTAAATATAATTAAGTATAGTAGATAGACATCACATTAAGCTTGTTGCATTTTAAATACATTTTAGCATTTAAGACTAAAGGATTAATTTAATTAGATATTACTTACAAATTCTAAAATGTAAAAAATAATGTTTCAAAGACCATCCACATTAACATCTTAATTTTGAAGTAAGCAGCAAGAAAATCAATAATGTGTGTTTAACTGATACACAAATTTATTATGTTGTTTTTAAATATAAATCATATTTTAATGTTCTTGTTTATTTGAACAAATATTAATACAAATTTAAAATGAATACAAATCATCATTCTCCTATCTTTCTAGTGTCACTTTAACTTTAAAATATGTAACAATAAAATCAAAATTGTTTTATTTTACAAATCATGTACATCATAACAGATTACAGTAATAACATTTATAAATTCACTGGTTTAATTACGTTAAACTTAACAAAATAGTTTTTTTTTCCGCTTACACACTTCCTCAGCAAGGGATATTTTATTAAATTACAAATGAAAAAACATAGACCAAGACCGGGAGTTGAACCCGGGACCTTTACGTTTCCGTCGTGATGCTTAGTTGGCAGAATTACAAAATAGTTCTTGTAGAACTACTCCAAAATTTATTTATATTTCAAAATTATTATTTGTTTATTTTAATTCTGTCATATTTTTCTAATTTTGACATTTAATTTAACCTAATTTAAATTTGTATTTATTGTGTAATAATTCATGTGCTTGTACATTTCTAATATGTATACTTTTTTTTGTAAATTAGTTGTAGAATTACTGTACGATATGATGTGTTGCATGGTTGGTTTTCAGAATATAAATGAATAATACAACCTTTTATTATGAATATATTAATTTATACATAATTTTAATAAGACAAAAATATTCGTTTAACTTGCATCAAAACAGTCGTTTTGAGGAACGCCAAGAAAACAAGGAGTAGAAGAAAGTTGTACCAACTTTAAGAAATATTTATATATTGGAAGCTCGTGGGGCCTATTACAGATGGTACATGTCAGAAAGAATTATCAATTTAAACCAATTGCTCTTACCATATAGTTAATCCAAGACCAAATAAACTAAGTAAACTATTCACAGGAGAAAATATCTACAACATTTATATCAGATTTGTAGTTTATTAAAATAAATATTTCAAAAGAAAATATTTAATATTTATTTATAAACCCTTAAAATAAAACGATAAAATTTATATGCCCTTATGTACAAAATAAATAAGATGTTAAAGAAAATTTACATTTACAATATTAATTAGTTAAGTTCAAAAATCCCTCCCGAAAAAGTAAAATTTTAAAAACCCTCCCTATTTATAATCAAAATCAAAAAGATACAGTTTGTTGCATTTTCAACAGT
>JAGFPH010025735.1:0-10728 GCA_018207615.1 Philaenus spumarius
ATTTTGTAAAAAACACATATAGACAGACAGACCGAAAACGGAATGAGGTAGGACACATGCTATATTACATTTTTTGTTTCTTTTGATATGCTGAATAACGTGATAAAGTTTGTTCATATATACAGGTTGCAAGTCACCCTGTAGATCTGTTCGTAATACAGTTATTTACGATAAGATCCGTTTTCTTAACGATAAAAACTATAAAGTGATTTCAGATTGCTTAAAACCCATTTTGACAAATCAAACTTAATTTTTTCGTGAAATTCCCTTTCCTGTATTCTCCGACTCCAGCGAACTTAAAACGAAGAGTTTGAGCCTTATTGAACCTAATTTGACCGATTGAACCCCGAGATATCGGCAATTTTTGGCAGCTTTTACATTTAAAAAAAAATATCCTTCTGCAGTAAAAATACGGCTGTAAATAATTTTTATATATTTTTGACTTAAAAATGGTTGTACCATCTTTTTCAATAAATATACTTTAATAGATTAAATTATAACTTACTTTGAGCATTTATTTGTGCCCGAGTATTCGTCATTTGTACCTCAGGTTTTGGATTTTTGAGTAAAAGTTTTTTTTTAGCGCTAGTGTAATCTATACAGGGTGTTCCCAAATTATGTTTCCAGACTTCCACAAATTGTTCCTTTGGTCAAAACAAGAACAAAACTTCCAATAAACATAGGTCCTAAAACGCTTAGTTTCCTAGGTATCCGCCATTTTGTTTTTTGTACAAAATAATTCATATCTAGAGAACGGTTTGACTGATTGAGTTCAAACTTGGCATGAAGTTTCACCTGACAATGATATACCTCAAGAAAAATAAAGGATTAAATCTAATCATGCGTTTTAAAATGGCGGCTGTTTGAAAATTTCAAACCTAAATTACTCCAAATCCGTACATTTTAACGAAAAATGTCAAGATACCTTTTTCGTAGCCCTTTTGATTCCCTATCGGATAGTGTAACTATCAAAAGGATGAAACTATTACAATCGGATGAAGGATAAATGTAATGTAAGGATATAGTTAATGTATGATAAAAAGAAAGGATGTACCCTACCCGTTCCTGAAGCAGTTCCTCATTTATATCAGCAACACAATATTTGAGGACACGTGTGGGCATTCTCTAATGTACGACGTAGCAATAAAACCAATAATTTTAAAGATGTATTTTTTTTTAAAATCGTTTGTTCATTGAATCTACATTACTAGCTGACTTACCTTCAACACACTTTAATTAGTATCTACAGGCCTACAAATTTGACGCAATAATTATTTTAAAATGTTTAGTGAGTAAATTGTCCACAACATTATTTAGTGCTATACCTATATATACTACGATAAAGAAATACCCCGTAGTAATAAATAACTCATCCGGAAATAATGCAAACTGAGCGTCTCGTTCCACACATATATGTGTAGCTCTTTTGTTTTCTCGTATAAACACACGCAGATAAGGAAGGTTCGGTCTCCCTAACAAAAACACAAGAGTTATAAATGTGTTGATAATAAATCTCAACCGAATGACTTTATCCCCGACGTCATAACAAAACATTCGGATCAGCTGACAAAACAAAATCTCACCAAAAGACGTTGTTTGCGTTTATCTGTGGCATGTTTATGAGCTCCTATGTTTATTGACTTCCATACCCCTTGATGTTTAAACAGAAAGAGCCCCGGGTGTTGAAACCCTTTACTTTTTACGTCTCCGTGGTTTAACAATACTATTTCATTTTAGGGTTGGCGTGTTTTTCCCTCTTAACTGTTACCGAGTGTTCAATTGGAACACACTTGTACTTTGTATTTCTGTTTAAAATTTAGCCTACTATATGGAATTTCATTACGGTATATATTTTTTAATCCTTTTATTTTCCCGAGGTTAAATCGGTTCGTTTGAGGTTTGAATTGTTATGGCTATTTTAAAACTAATATTTTAAGTCGGCAGCCTTCGAATTGTTTATTTTTTATTTTTTATAGAAAGTAAATTATTCCGTGGCTTGAATATATCTTATGCTTCTTTAGTGAATGCATTTAAAAAAATGTAGATTAAAGATAGGCTACCTTGTTCTGTTTAAATTGTTATTTCTAACTTTATAATTTAACTAGCTGACCCGTACGTAGCTTGCCTGTGGGGGTTGGTATTTTCTGTCTTTTTAATGTAATTGTATTCTTTTTAAGTGTTCAGTCAGTGAGTAGTATTTGGGTTTTATATATATATATCTTAAATAATAAAAGCACTATTGTCATAATAGTGAAAGATCTGAAATTATGATTTTAGTAACTTTGATCCCCCCAAACCCCTCCTAAAATTTCGAAATTTTTCAAACCCTTTCTTAGTAAGCACCTATTTCCCTAGAGGAAGCTACATACCAAATTTCATTTCAATCCATTCGGTAGTTTTGAAGAAATCGTTTTTTAATAACTTTGATCCCAAACCCCCCTAAAATTTCGAATTTTTTCAAACCCTTTCTTAGTGAGCACCTATGGCCCTAGAGGAAGCTACATACCAAATTTAATTTCAATCCGTTCGGTAGTTTTTGAGAAATCGTGATGAGTGAGTCAGTGAGTGAGTGGTATTTCTCTCTCTATATATAGATTGTACATATTTAAACTTGTCACATATTTTAACACGTACATTCCGACAGTTAATTGTATTCCATCGAAATAAATCTAAAGGTCAAGAAGTATAGCTTAGTTAATTTGAACTCTCAAAACGATTCGTCTTATTTCTTTATACGAATGAATACGATCAGAAAATCGCTTCATTTATAAAAATTCATTTTTTTTATAAATATAAAATTAAATAAAGAAAGGTTCTATTAATTTTGAATCGTGGTTAATTGTACACATAGTAGGCATGTTTAGTTAACTATTAGGTAGATAAATTAAAATGTTTTACGGAATTTATAAAATAAGCGAATGTAAATAATTCTATCACGCTGATGTTTCTATAATTAAGTATATATGTTTTAGGGTTTCAAATAACTATTTGGGAAATGGGTCTACTCTCGAAGGCGCTGAATAGCTGCTCATGTGAACGGAATGTATTTGTAGAATTTGTTCGCGTCTCGGACTCCAGGCCCGGCTCGCGAGTTGTTTCGTTATGCTCGCAGTGGAGACCGGTAAGTTTGTACCTCGGACCTTACAGCCTAGGATTATAGACGGCGATTTGCTAGTTTGCACCTCGATCTTTTGGCCTCTGATTCGGTGATTTGAACATTTTGAACCGGGAACTTTTATGGCATTTTAAGTTTTCATCTATATTAGAGGACCAGAAAAATCTATAAACGAAAAATCTAAATAATTCGACCACGCAGCTGAACCGCTGACGTGAATTGAGCGAATTTCCAAAATTAAATTTATTTATGTTTTTGGGTTTCAAACAACTATTTGGGAAATTGATCTACTCACGAAGGTGCTGCCAGCATGTACCGAATATATTGCCATCTGCCATCGGTCACTACGGTAAAAGCCGTGGATTTAATTCTGGTACTTTTACGGTATTTTACGTTTTGATTGTTTTTGGGGAAACCAGATGGGCTATAAGGTCGCGTAAAAAAAGAAAATGTGCAGAATTATTTCATACGTCTATTTTTTAAAAGAAAAATTCAAAAAAATATAATTTTAGTACGAAAATTCTCAAAAAATTGTTACTTCCGGTCAAAAATTTGGTCTACATCCGGCCAATTTTTTTGGCTAACGAACTCGTCCAAACGATTTATAAAACCAACCTGTATACTAAATTTGGACCAAATCGGACATAAAATGTGTCCGTTAGAGTGCGCACAATTATATACATGATACTTCCGGTCAAAAATGTGGTCTACTTCCGGTCAATTTTTTTGGGTAATGAACTCGTCCAAGCGTCTTAGAAAACCAACGTGTGTACCAAATTTGGACCAAATCGGACGTAAAATGCGTCCGCTAGAGTGCGCACACATACATACAAAAGTATATACATATAGCCTATATATATGATTTTTACGACACCCTAAAACGTGTTCTGGGGACCATGATCGGTGCTCATTTGCTACTCCCGACCTTGGGTATTACCATAAGGGCCACTGAAATAGCTATTTTTCCTATGGAAATTCGCTAAAAACAATTTTACTTTCGGTCAAAAAACGTACTCTCGGTTGTTGGACTGTTTGTCTGACGAAGTAGTTCTAGTGACTTGGAAAACCAAAACCGACGTAAAATGCTGCCATTGACCACGCCCCCTCCTTAGGTCTGACCATAAGTCACAGTAATATCTTATCTTTAATATAGGAATTCTCTAATATGTGGGTTGCACGCGATGGTTTACATCGCCCGTCGTTCGGAAGGTTTGAACTCAGAGAAAGTATTACATTTTAATGTCTAAAGTCTGCGATTTTGCTTCATGATAACAATAATTTTACAAAGTAGTAAAATCATCTCAGATCATTATTATACTGAATCATGGGCGCACATATGATATTTTCTAGAGCGGGGGGTGGGGGGGGGGGGAGACCGGGGTATGGGGCAAACACGTTCACTGCTAAGGAGGCACATGTGAGCTTGACACTGAACATTATTAGAAGCGGCCAACGCACAGTGCATTGCACGCCGACCCCCATATTGGGAGTATTTTCAATACACAAAGCATTGCGTACTTCGCACGTCAACCCCCGTATTGGGAGTATTTTCAATACACGTGCATTGAGTGCTACGCACGCCAGCCCCCATATTGGGAGTATTTTCAATACACATTGCATTGCGTACTTCGCACGCCAACCCCCGTATTGGGAGTATTTTCAATGCACAGTGCAATGAGTGCTTCGCACGCCAGCCCCCATATTATTTACTAACTTTAGGCTATTTTTTTGTAATTATTCTTGCATTTCTGTTGTTTACTAAAACCTAACCCAGCAACGTTTAAACAAATAGTGGCCTCCGTAAAATACGTAAGTACCCGTTTCAATTTAAAACAAACAACAATTTTTCTAATACTGTATTTCTCCTTTTGCAATCTAATTAACTTCGCTTCGTCGACTAAACGTTTGGTTAGGAATCCGATTAGATTTTTCATAAAATTAATGTCGTACTTTCGAGGCTAGGAGAAATGGTCGAGAGTTCCAACAGTAGGCCTGTACAAAAAACTTCGTGTTATTATGATGCCGTGCAGGCCTGGTATTATAGCCCGTCTCAACTTAAGTTGAGGCAAGGAGGGTGGGTAATTAGGGTCGGTCTCAACCGTCATAAAACTGACCCTTATTATTGCCGCCTGAGCTGAGTGAACCTGTAGGACACTCTAGTATAAAATTGCAATTCAGTATGTCTTAAGTGAAAATGAAAAAACGATATCATATTTCGTTTCTTGATATTTTCCAGATAATTTTGATACCAAATTTGATTACATTTGGCCAACTTTGATCTGTACTAGCATTATAAACTTTCTTAGTTGAATCAACATTTCTAATACGGTTTACAACAATAAAGCCACACAAATGTACTAGAGAAGTTCACATTTAAAAATGTAATAAATAATCATTATTTGACAAAAAATTCGATACTGTATCGTTATTTATCATAATACAAACAATTGTGTGTTTGTCCCATGTTAATCGGCCGACTTAAAGTGTTGTAACTGTTTTTTTCTTCAATACAAGAAATTACAAAATAAAATTTGTATTATTAATGATAAAGCGGTATTAATTATATTGCATTAATTAACGCACCATAATAATACTAATAAATAGTAATAACATATTATAATTACCATATGTGATAGTTAAAACTTTCTCTCTGCGTTTCGGAGCTTATTTAATTATTAAATAGCTCGTTTTGCAGGCTTGAGACTGCCAGAGGCCGCATTAAATGTTTTGTCCTGCAATATCTCTTTTTGCAACTGAGTAAAAAAGTTTACTATTTTTAACTACTTATATCATACCTTTATGAAAACAATAAAACTGTTTTTGAAAATTTATTTAGCAATCAACATTCGCATATGACAGTACTTCAAAATGAAACCAAATTTTAAAATTTATTCCACGAATTATCAGACAAAATTACTTATTTTGTAGCATTGATCTTATGGGAATCAGATTCAATATGTCGGACAAGGAAGTCGGCCGATTAACATGGTTCAAAGACACAATTGTTTGTATTATGGTAAATAACGATAGAGTATCGAGTTTTTTTGCTCAATTAATGATTATTTATTACATAATAGGGCAGATCAATGAGTGCTCCGCACGCCAACCCCCAATGGAACCTTCTAAAAACATATGTTATGTTTTATTTATAATAAAGGTGTAGGATTAATAATAACCTCAAAACTAAGATGGTAAATAATGATAAATATTCAAATCAAATTATTTCTTATATTTGATAACAGCAGTTATAATAATTATTAAAAGAAAAAGCTAGGCTCAGGTCTACACCTTAAAACCCTAACCTAAAAGCTAGAAATACAAAAATAATTGCTTCAAATTTTGAAATCAGCTGTTAATTGGAGCAAACAGCTATATTATCTGTTTTTTTTATTCAAATGGTTGCTATGGTAATAAATGTAAATACATGTGTTGGTTTATTATTCTAGGCCTAACCTAACAATTTTTTAACCCAACCTAACTAAATTTACAGATACTGTATTGAAATAAAAAAAGGTTTTTATCGAAATGAATTATAGCCTATGTTACTCAGGGATAGTGTAGCTTTTTATTAGTAAAACTATTTTTTCAATCGGTTCAGTAATGCCAGAGATTACCCCCTACATACAAACAAAAAAACAAACTTAAGGCCTACCTCTTTATAATACTGTATTAGTATAGATTTAAACATGAACTTCTCTAGTACATTTTTGTGGCTTTATTGTTGTAAACCATATTAGTAATGTTAATTCAACCAATAAAGTTTATAATGCTAGCACAGCTCAAAGTTGGCCAAATGTAATCTTGGTATCAAAATTATCTGGAAAATATCATGAAACGAAATATGATATCGTTTTTTTCATTTTGACTTAAGACATACTGAATTGCAATTTTATACTAGAGTGTCCTACAGGTTCACTCAGGCGGCAATTATAAGGGTCAGTTTTATGACGGTTGAGACCGACCCTAATTACCCATCCTCCTTGCCTCAACTTAAGTTGAGATGGGCTATAGTAAAAGATATAGAAGAGATCAAAAGCAGAACAAAAAAACGACCAAACCTCCCCCAGAATATTATTTTGTGTCGATATCGAGTACCCTAGACCTCCCTTCAAGGCTAAAGCAATAAACCATCTTCGTTGTAGGTACACCGATAATGTTTTGTTCAGTGTACTTGAAAGGGGACCGACACCAATAACATTTTATGACAGGAAGACGTAGCCTAAGCCTGTATTCGCAAAAGGTCCACAATTCGCAAGTTTTTTATCGACAGTTTTTCGCCGAGCAGGAAATGTCATCAGGGGTAAGTTTACCGTTGCAGACTTTGTAAACGATAATAAATATTTTCAAATTTATCGGTTTTGTGTTCAGATATGTTTACGATGGTGTCATGACGCAGCTAATCAGCTGACGCGTTCTGAGTGGATTTCCAAAATTAATTAAGTTAGAGTTTCAACCAATTTTTGGGGCAATCGGTCTACTCACAAAGACGCTCAATAGTCTCTAGCCCCGGCTCAGTTTCGACTTTGCCGCCTCGGATTAGGAACTGCTACGCTTCGCTCGCACTGTACCCGACCGACCCCTCGTATTAGAAGCTGTACCCACGTAGATTAGAACCGGGTACTTTTATGGTATTTTACGTTTGATCGATTCTAGGGTAAATAATCCGACCACGCAGCTGAACCGCTGACGTGAGTCGAGCAAATTTCCAAAATTAAGTTTATAGGCCTACGTTTTAGGGTTTCAACCAACAATTTTGGAAATGGGTCTATTCACGACGGTGCTGAATAGCTGCAAAATGGTTGGCACGCCATTCCGCATATTGGGAGTATCTCTTCAATACACAATGCATTGCGTGCTTCGCACGCCATTCCGCATATTGGGAGTATCATCTTCAAAACACAAAGCATTACGTGCTTCGCACGCCAACCCCATGGTACAATCCACCACATGGCTTTGAACCGGGTACTTCTATGGTATTTTACGTTTTGATCGATTTTCCGAGAACCAAGCGAGCTATAAGCTCGCGTAAAAAAACCAAATGTGCAAAATAACATCCTACATTTATATTTGTAGAAAAAACTCAAAAACAAATTCATTCTCGCAGGAACAATCTCAAAAAATAGTTACTTCCAGTCAAAAAGCGTGCTTCCGATTGTGTTGAATTGTTTTGACTAACGAACTCGTCGAAGCGACGTAGACAACTAGACAACCAACATGTGTACCAAATTTGAACCAAATCGGACTTAAAATGCGGCCGCTAGAGTGCGAACACATATAATATACATACATATAGGCCTATATATAGACCCTAATGCACTAGCATTTCAATTAATTTCGTCAAAGTGGTGAAAATTTAAAAAATACACATACAAACAATAAATATTAATTTGTGTGCTTTACTTTTTAAGCTCGAGACCTAAAATATGTTTAATTTGTTTCTTAAATGGTGTTTTATGGAAAAATAACCCAAACGCATTTGTGTAACCCGCATCTACGTAACTTGCGGTAAAAATGGGTTTTACTACCCCTATATATTAAACATTTTTCCTATTTAAATCTAAAAACCTAGATAGGTGATATTTTTTACATATTATCATTAAGTTATAGCCTATTAAAAAAAGAAAAACCTTTGAGTTTTAATTACTTGCATCTAAGGCTAAAATAGGGCAATTACAACCAGGGCTATAGAATTACAACCGTTACTGGAGGGAGAATGTAAGCCGAGATGTAACATTTTTAACATGAAGAAGTTGGACTGGTTGGCCTTCAAAACATGAATATTAACTTACAGTATACACATTACTGTTCATGTAATAATCAATACTTTATGGTGTAGGCATACATTATTTAAAATTGTAAAATGTAGGCTATTATTAATGCTTAGGCCCACTTTAGCCTGTAATTGTGTAATGTTGTTATGGATCCAGAATATGAGACAAATAATTGTGCAAGTTACAATCAATTCTGTTTGGTGTAAGCTTACATCATTTTAAATTGTAAAATAGTTTATTTGTCTCCGCCCTCTTCAAAAATAGCTATATTAGTCCAGGCAACGAAGACAAGAAAGGCCAAATAGCGGAAAAAATTCATGTAGAAGCCAATTTTGGCACAGTTGTAGGGAAAGGAACTTAACAATATAGTTAAAGGACTTGGGTATGAGGGAAGCTAAGGCCCCGAGGTACCCAAAAGGTCCTTTTTTTAGTTTTTCTTTAATAACTCGAATCCCTCTAACGAAAACATAAGGGTCTGCTCCAGTAAACGAGAAAGCAACCGGAAAAGCAAGCGCTTCTCACTATATCCCTATCTAAACAGTGCAATTTCTTACAGCTGAACGCTTTGACATTGCCTCATTTCAAACCATTTTATAAGTCTATCTTTTGTAATTGAGTGTTGAAAAAAAAAACTGAATATTCTTTATAAAATTTCGGATACGGCTTGCAAATTATTTTTCATTATACATTTTTTATCGTGTTAGGAAAAATTCAAACTTTATACTTACAAAATGTCAATTACATTGTTATCAAAAGCGTTTAAAAAAATGTAAAATGCAAGACGGATGCGTATTGTGACTGTGCTTTAAACGAGACCTTGCAAACAATTTTATGACAAAAAATAAACGAAATAAATGGTTTGAAATTCAACGTTGCTCTTATGGGATAAAAATCCAAGATGACCGCCACTACAGCAGTCCAGTAAACGAGAAAGCAACCGGAAATGCAAGCGCTTCTCACTGTATCCCTATCTAAACAGTGCAATTTCTTGCAGCTGAACGCTTTGACATTGCCTCATTTCAAACCATTTTATAAGTCTATCTTTTGTAATTGAGTGTTGAAAAAAAAACTGAATATTCTTTATAAAATTTCGGATCCGGCTTGCAAATTATTTTTCATTATTAATTTTTTATTGTGTTAGGAAAAAAATTCAAACTTTGTACTTACAAAATGTCAATTAGGCCTACATAACAAATCAAAAGCATTTTAAAATAAACGGTATCAGTTAACTGACACAAACTTTCTCCCAACTTACTGTAGTCAAAATAATATTGTTTTTAATCATTTTATTTACTACTTTTTAGAACAAAACAAAAAAATAATATTCTACCTACGTCAATCGTATAAAAAAGTTATTGTCCCAGGCGGGATTCGATCGCGCGACTTTGAATTACTGGCCGTCCTCGCTACCGTTGTGCTACCCCGTGCGGCTGTCGCCGTGATGCTAGATTGACAACATAAAATTGTTTATTTTTGAACATTTCCCCATAATTATGAAACGCCGAAGTTTTGATAAAAGCGGGTGGTGTCATTTTGTTTGGCATCTTAAGCACTATAAATACTGAAAATTTGATCAAAATCGTTAGAGCCGTTTTTGAGAAATTTGCATTTTTGTCGTTTTTTATTGGTTTTTTGGGGTAAATTACCCTTAAAAATTAAAAATTCCAAAAAATGAAAAAAACGCCTGGAGATATTAGGGTTTAGTACCTACATACCAAATTTCATGAAAATCGGACCAATAGTGTCCCCTCTGGTCGTGTATACATACTGACACACTGACAGACAGACACCACGTTAAAAACACTTTTTTGGGTTCAGGGAGCACCAAAACAAAAAATTCCA
>JAGFPH010025736.1:0-10727 GCA_018207615.1 Philaenus spumarius
GGGGGGTTTGGGGGGATCAAAGTTATTAAAAAACGACTTCTTCAAAACTACCGAATGGATTGGAATGAAATTTGGTATGTAGCTTCCTCTAGGGCCATAGGTGATTACTAAGAAAGGGTTTGAAAAAATTCTAAATTTTAGGGGGGTTTGGGGATCAAAGTTATTAAATCACGATTTCTTCAAAACTACCGAATGGATTGGAATAAAATTTGGTACGTAGCTTCCTCTAGGGCCATAGGTGCTTACTAAGAAAGGGTTTAAAAAAATTCGAAATTTTAGGGGGGTTTGGGGATCGAGTTTATGTTATTAAATCACGATTTCTTCAAAACTACCGAACGGATTGGAATGAAATTTGGTATGTAGCTTCCTCTAGGGCCATAGGTGCTCAATAAGAAAGGGTATGAAAAATTTCGAAAGTTTAGGAGGGGTTTGGGGGGTTCAAAGTTACTAAAATCATAATTTCAGATCTTTTATTATTATGACAATAGTGCTTTTATTATTTAAGATATATATATATATATATAAAAGCCAAATACCACTCACTGACTGAACACTTAAAAAGAATACAATTACGTTAAAAAGACTGAAAATACCAACCACCACGGGCAACGCCGTACGGGTCAGCTAGTGCATCTATACAGGCGTAATTGACGTGTTAAGTGCAAATTTGTTCGAAATCGATCGAATAGTTTTCTCTCTTTATAATAATAATAATATTTATTAGTTAATCTCCTACTTTAATAAATCATCTCTCCTACCCCTCCTACAATTATGAAGCCACAGTGAATCTGTTTAATAGTTTAAATATGTTTGTGAGAGAGTATGTGACAGTTCCTGGTACCGTTTATTTCACTATAATATTAATTACTTCTTATAATATTTGATCAATCAATATGAAATAAAAAGCATTTAAAAGACAATGCTTTTATCTTTCTTTAAATATATAATAACATAAATAAATAAACGTTTTTAACAAATAGACCTACAGTTTTATAATCCTTAAAATTGTACGCATTTACCGAGTTAAAAATCCCCGTCGGCATAGTTAAGTAGGCCTAGTTAAAAACTTGAAATGTGACATGGTTAGATATTTTGTACCCGTAAGTGTTATAATTACTCATCAAAGTTTCTATTGTGGTATTATATTTGTGTTTGTAATAACATTTTGTATATATTGAAATTTGAATTCATCGAACATTTCAGTGAATTTTGTTTTCCATTATGATTTATCATTCATACTTCTACCTGATAGTGTTACGTAAATAAAACTTTTACTATATTATTCTCTGATCTTTCTGTACACATTGATATACAGGGTGTCCCTAAGTAAAGACTCAAACTTCGGGAAATGGTTCTATGGGTCAAAATAAAGAAAAAAAACCGAGAATAAATTTTATCAAAAACTCTTCGTTTTTAAAGATATCCGCCATTTTGTATTTTTAACAACATAATTCATATCTAGAGAACGGTTTGACTCATTGAGTTGACGTAACACTTATCTCTCTTAAGAAAATAAGCGATTAAATCCAACCATGCGTTTCAAAATGGCGGCTGTTTGATAATTTCAAACCTAAATTTCTCAAAAATCGTTTATTTTAACAAAAAATTTCAAATCTACTTTTTTTTAGCCCTTTTGATTTCCTTTCGGATGGTGTAACTGTCAAAATAATCGATGAGGGATAATAGCTAAAGTTAAAGATAATGACAGCAAATGTACATACAATATTGTAGTATTTACTGCGTTGCTATAGGATGCCGGATTGAACAAACTTATTATTACACATAACTATTAGCCTTCATCCGATTGTTCTGGCAATTTTACCATCCGATAGGGAATCAAAAGGGCTATAAAAAAAGTCTCCTGACATTGTTGAAATGCACGGTTTTTGAGTAATTTAGGTTAGAAACTTTCAAACAGCCACCATTCTGAAACACATGGATGGATAGAATCGATTATTTTTCTTGAGATAGATCATTGTTAGTTTAAACTCAATGCCAGGCATGAACTCCACCAGTCAAACCGTTCTCCAGATATGAATTTATGAATTATTTTGTTAAGAATACAAAATGTCGGATATCTTGAAAATGAAGAGTTTTTGGAAAACATTTTATTCTTGATTTTCTCTTTATTTCGGCCCATAAAATAATTTCCCGAAGTTTGGCTCTTTACTTATGGACATCCTGTATAATATGTCATAATATATAAATCCAAATTTGTATTTATATTTAATTTTTCAAAATATATATTCATGCGATGCCCTAACACTACTTAGGAATTAGGAGAGAAGTAATCAGCAATTGGAAGATTTTAAAAACCCGATTTTCATTTTGAACCATGTGTAACTAGCATCGTAGGCCAACGCTCAAACCTTAATATGTTTCAGTACGGAACTGATGTAGAAACTTTAAATCCTTTAATTCCATGGTTTGTACTGAAACTAAGCCCACGCTAGTAAAGTCAAAGTTTTACGACAGTACCGTAAAGCTAAAGGTAAAACCAAAGACATTGGTGTGGTCAAAGGGGAAGTAAACACTAAGTGTTTCAGTGTATGTAAGAAGGCGTAATTGACGCCAGATATTAGTGGACTAGTAAATATAGCTTAATGCTTTACTGCACCTAGAAGGAATTTTAATATAATTTCTTTTGGTGGATTCTTACGTAAAACTGTTTGAAAAAGACGTTGGTATATAGTTGATAACCCAGAGGGGATGCTTAGGCCCAATATCGTGTAATTTACATATTGCCGCCATATTATGTGAATTGAAGGTTAAGGTCTTCATGGAGTATATAACACCTTAGATTTTATAAGAAAAAATACCTTTTATCATAACTAAAGTTCATCTATTCTACACATATAAATAAAATTAAAGCGTCTGTCTGCGATAAAAAAATATAAGTTTTTTTAAGCCCATATGGTTATTCATATATTACCAAAAGCTAAACACACATTTATACATTTTTTCTGTGCCTGTGTGTCAGTCTGTCGGTCTGTTTCTCTGTCCATCTGTTTGTTTTATCTGTTATTTTGTTTTATTGGTTGCTATGGTAATGAATGTAAATACATTAAAGACAACAGATTAAGCCTATGACCTAGGACAATGTTACTCTTATATACCCAACTCTAATGTACTAAATTAGCAATGCATTAGTGTCCTAACCGGCCAACGCGCTAGTCTATGGTGATGGACTCTGCTGGTTCGAATCTCGGCAAGACCAAAACTTTTTCAAGCTGACGGAATAGAGCGCTTCATAAAATGCATGGCGAAATGCGTGACGGTAAAATTCGATTAGAGCGTTTCATAAAATGCATGGCGAAATGCGTGACGGTAAAATTCGATTAGAGCGTTTCATAAAATGCATGAGAAAATGCGTGACGGTAAAATCCGATTAGAGCGTTTCATAAAATGCATGAGAAAATGCGTGACGATAAAATCCGATTTACTGACAGCATCCATAGAGCCTGTAGACGTTAACACTTCAAAAACGGGGGGGGGGGGGATCGAGACTTTAATAAAAGTGTGGCACCATGACGAAGAAATCGAAAATTCGGGTTGGTGGAAAGTATGCCAGAGAGATTAAAAATGCTCATAAAAATATTACTAAATAAATTTAAATACTGAATAAATTAAAATAAAAAACCAAGTTGAGTCTAATAATTTGTCATCCGTTCGGAACATTTCTCTTCCTGCTAACTCTAATTGCGTCGGATAGGTATGATTTTAACAGATCAACGCATGCTTTGGTAGTACTTTGTTTAATTTATAGATCAGTCCCTCATGCCAAACTGTATCGAAGGCTTTTGCCGAATCAAGGTAGAACAAATTAGTTTTCTTTAATACTTTTTCAATTAAGTAGGCCTATATTATCCGATGGACTTGGTCTATCGTTGAGTTGCTCTTTATAAAACCGAATCGATGGTTTGGAATAAATGTTTACTTTCTATGAGTGGTTTTAGCCTTTTTAGCAGTAGTTTCTCGAAAATCTTTGAAATTGATTTATAACTTATAATCGGTAAATGCTTTCTGTTCATTTATCTTACTCAAAAGTTGGAACATTGATTTCTAACTAAATTTAATTTAATTGATTGTCTACATAAACTTTTACATTTGAAAAGTCATTCAGTTGTATGTGCTAGTAAAACATGCAAAGTAGATTTTCCTTTTTATAACAAGTATTTGACCAAGAACGTGGTCACAATGGTTCCAGAACTTTGCCATTGTTCCAAACTACCGAAGTTACGTAGTTACATTATTAGGCGACCAAGTTGGAATTGCCCTTCGGTGTTGCGTTTATAGACTCCCCCAACTTGGTTTAAAACTAAGCCAATAAGTTAGACCGATAATTTAACTTATTAGATAGTGATAATTGGTTTATATGATAAAGGGCACGGTCAAATTTATATATAGTCTTTTGTTTAAGCTTATGGTGAGACCTATAGTGTGGAATGGTCAATGAGATCCGACTATGGTTCGAAGAACACCTTTTGGGGGGGAGGGGGTATTAAAAATTGTATACCTTAATGTGTATATAAACAGGGTGTCCCATAAGTAAAGTGCCAAACTTCGGGGAATGGTTCTAAGGGTCAAAACAAGCAAAAAGTACATATCAACAGTTTGCTCTTTTGACAAAATAATTCTTACTAGTGGACCCGGCAATGCTTCGCTATTGCTTGATTTACCTAACCTAAAATTATATTAAGTTTTTGATCCAAATCAGTTGTTGATCAAAATCAGCTGTTGATCAAAATCAGCTGTTTTAAGCTTTTCATACGAACAGCTGTTTATTGTGCCCCTGATAAAATCAAAAGAAATCTTTCTTCTTCTTCCTTAAGATTGTGACCTTCCATAAGATTAACATTGAAACTTTGAGGGCCACTGGGGCGTATCCCTGAGGACCGAAGTAAATTTTAATGGGATTCTGCTCATCTACAGGACACTACCTTTCTAACGGTATGCGCGAATTTCTCCTACGATGCACACAAGCTGAGAAAAAAGGACGACAAGTTTTGTGCTTGCCTATTAATATATAGATCTAGAGAACGGTTTGATTGATTGAGTTAAAACTTAGCATAAAGTGTAATCTTATAATTTTATATCTCAAGAAAAATAAGCGATTAAAATCCAATAATGAGTTTCAAAATGGCGGCTGCTTGAAAATTCAAAAATAAATTACTCAAAAACCGTACATTTTATCAAAAAACGTCAAGATACCTTTTTTGTAGCCCTTTCGATTCCCTTTAGGATGGGTGTAACTGTCGAAACAATCGGATGAAGGATAATAGTTAAGTATAAGATAATGACAGCAAATTAATGTGCATACAATATTGCTGTGTTTACTGTGTTGGTATTGTATGCCGGGTTGAATAAACCAATAATAAGAATAATAATAATTATTATTATTACACTTAACTTAACTATTATTTTTCGTCCGATTGTTTTGACAGTTACACCATCCTAAAGGGAATCGAAAGTTCTACAAAAAAGGTATCTTGACGTTTTTTGTTAAAATGTACGGTTTTTGAGTAATTTATTTTTGAAATTTTCAAACAGCCGCCATTTTGAAACTCGTGATTGGCTTTAATCGCTTATTTTTCTTGAGATTTATAATTGTTAGATTAAACTTTATGCCCAGTTTAAACTCAATCAATTCTCCAATTTGAGTTCTTATTTTGACCCGAAGAATTTTCTAAATGGTTTCTTAACAGACATCATTGGCTGTGGTTCGGATTCCACGTAAACTGTAGGACCCGTCTTCATTAGCCTTAAAGTGCAAAACAGCAGGACGTTAAAAAAAACCATTCCCCAAAGTATGTCACTTTACTTATTGGACAACCTGCATACTATGTATTTATGTGTTCTTAATTTAACGTCCTCTTTTACGCCGACTTGATCCAAATTTGAAACACACTTTGGTTTTCTAAGTTCGTTACCCAAAAAATGAAACAACCGGAATCACCTTTTTTGACTGGAATTACATTTTTTAAAGAATTTTCGTACTATAATTAAATATTTTTGTGGTTTATCTACCAAACAAAATATAGAAGATTCTTCTGCATATTTTGTTTTTTACACGACCCTATAACTAATCTGAAACCCCTTCCACCATAAAGATCAAAGACGTAAAATACCATAAACGTACCCGGTCCATTTTCACAAGAGGATTTTACTGTAGGGCTGCCTCTATTACGAGGCTGCGAGAGCGAAGCGAAGCAGTAAAAAATCCTAGGCCGCAAGGTCCAGTTGCAAACTCACAAAAACAATTTTACCGCTGCGAGCGGAACGAAGCAGCTCGTGAGCCGGGGTGGAGTCTGAGATTCAGACAAATTCTTCTACATATTTCGTACACGGAGGCAGCCATTCAGCGCCTTCAAGAGTGGACCGATTTCCCAAATAGTTTGTTAAAACCCTAAAACATACAACACTAATTTTCGAAGTTTGCCTAACTCAAACTTCGTCAGCGGTTCAGCTGAATGAAGGAATTATTTGAATGCTGGCATTTTACCGAGGTTTAATTAAGAACCTCCCCTATACTTATAAGCTAAAACTAGTTAGGTAGTTAATATGTTTTACCTATGAGAGTCAGAAGAAAATGTCGAAGCAAAACAGGTTAATACAACAGTAGATGTCTAGCATCTGCTTTAAGACTAAGGTTATGCTCCAAGCAGATGCCAGACATTAAGAATATACTAAAACCACAGTAAAACTCCAGTCATCCGAATCGCTTTCAGAATTTCAGAAAAAAAATAAGACATCAACGTACTGCGATTTGCAAAAATAATGATTCGTTATACGCGCGCTATTGAACAATGGCTTGCGAAGCAGGCAACACTCTGGGGGTTGGCGTGCGAAGCACGCAATGCATTGTGTATTGAAAATACTCCCAATACGGGGGTTGGTATTCGAAGCACGCAATGCATTGTTAATTGAAAATAATCGAAATATTGGGGTTGGCGTGCGAAGCACGCAATGTATTGTGTATTGAAAATACTCTCAATATTCAGGTTGGCGTGCAAAGCACGCAATGCATTTTGTATTGAAAATACTCCCAACATGGGTTTTGGCGTGCGAAGCACACAATGCATTGTGTATTGAAAATTCTCCCAATATGGGGGTTGGCGTACGAAGCACACAATGCATTGTGTATTGATTTTGTATTGAAAATTATCCCAATATGGGGGTTGGCGTGTGAAGCACGCAATGCATCGTGTATTGAAAATACTCCCAATACTGTGGTTGGCGTGCGAAGCACGCAATGCATCGTGTATTGAAAATACTCCCAATACTTGGGTTGGCGTGCGAAGCCCGCAATGCATTGTGTATCGAAAACACATCCAATATGGGGGTTGGCGTGCGAAGCACGAAATGTATTGTGTATTGAAAATACTCCCAATACTGAGGTTGGCGTGCGAAGTACGCAATGCATTGTGTATTGAAAATACTCCCAATATGGGGGTTGGCGTGCGAGACACGCAATGTATTGTGTATTGAAAATACTCCCAATACGGGGGTTGGTATTCGAATCACGCAATGCATCGTTTATTGGAAACACACGAAATACGAGGGTTGCATACGTATTCAATGCATTGTGTATTGAAAATTCTCCGAACACGGGGGTATGCGTGCCATGCACGCAATGCTTTGTATATTGAAAATACTCCCAATATGGGGGTTGGCGTTCTAAGCACGCAATGCATCACTGTATTTAAAATACTCCCAATACTGGGGTTGGCGTGCGAAGCACGCAATGCATTGTGTATTGAAAATTCTCCGAACACGGTGGTATGCGTACTATGTATGTGTGCGTCTAACCTAAAATTATTGTATGTATGTTGCCGTTAAGGCAATTAAAACAAATTAAATATGCACCCAATAATTTTAGGTTAGGCCTAGACCATGTTTATTGAATGTATTTCAGCGCTTGACGATATTTTATTGAATATTAGAACTACGCCGGACGGAACCGATCGTCTCTTAATTGATGAACTAAAACACATGTTTCTTGAATGTACTTACATTCATTGCTATAGCAACCGATTTGATAACGCATTTTCGTTATTTTTACAGTTGCCATAGCAACCAATTAATAACATGTTTTTTCGTTAGGCGTAATTTTTTCTATTTGTTAATACCTACCGCAACCCGCGTTAAGTAACTTCGTTCCAAAAACGTACAAAAAACTGTATTTGTTGATTTTAAAAATTTCTTTGTGTAAACAATGTTTTATTAGACTAAAGAGCTTTTCATTTGTTCAAAAGGTTTCCGTACATTTAAAAAAGATACCCGTATACAACTGCAATAACCTCTACTTGGAGACTTTAATGCTTCGAATATATACGGATAATATCTCTCCTGTCGGCAGAAATATACACAGTCGCTTCTCGGTATTATTAATTACCTTCAATGCTGGAAGACATTAATACCTCTCCTTTAGAACAGAAACGTAGTTCAAAGTTTATGGACGCGTATTGAACCTAAATACAAAATGAAGGGATGTGATACTAGTGTATGAATGCGTTCAGTTATTACTCCACCTGCCATGCCGGGAAAGAATAATACGTGTTTGGTGTTTAGCTTTAATCAATGTGAGCCTTAAAGACGTTAATTAAATCTTGTTTAAAAAACACCCACTTAATACAAAATATTTACTATAGAATCTCATCTTCACGGAAAAACATTGAATCATGGATATGTTTTCCCTCCAGTTTAATTTGCATGACTTGCTCGAAGCATAACCTTATTCTTAAAGCAGATGCTAGATAATCTTTTTTTTTAATAGTATTCACTATACAAGCACATTATTAATTATTACTCACTAGGGCCAGATCTTTGTGCATAATCTTATTAAAAGCAGATGGTAGACACCCTTATGCTTTTCCTTACTACAGTAGAACTCAAGTTATCCGAATCAATTGGGACTGGACCCCATTCGGATAGTTGGATTTTCCCCGAAAAAAGGGTATATTTGAATCTTTTTAGGATCGGCTTCGCGTTTACGCGACTGGAGTAAACTATCCGCACATACTACGGTCGCGTATACACGTTTTATAACTTTAACGTTTGAGTACTATCATCGCGTTAACACGTTCACTGCTAAGGACGCACATGTGAGCTTGACACTGAACACTATGCGAAACGGCCGATGCATAGTGCATTGCGTATTGAAAATTCTCCCAAAATAGGGGTTGGCTTGCGAAGCACACAATGCATTGTGTATTGAAAATACTCCCAATACGAGGGTTGGAGTGCGAAGCACGCAATGCATTGATTGTGTATTGAAAATTCTCCAAATACGGTGGTTGGCGTGCGAAGCACGCCATGCATTCTGTATTGAAAATATTCCCAATACGAGGGTTGGCGTATTGAATCTTATTTTCATCATAAGGTACTTCAAAATTAATTTGTAAATAGACTAACTACATAGTGTTCGTTAAATAAATCTAAGGATATATTTACATAATAGGGCAAACTATTGCGAGTTCCTTCTATACCTTCTATACAAATAATCATTTTATGTTTTCTTTATAATAAAGGTGTAGGATTAATAATAATCCCAAAGCTAACATGGTAAATAAAGTTAAATGTTCAAATCAAATTATTTTCTATATTTTATAACAGCAGTTATAATAAAGGTTAAAAGAACAAGCATGGCTCAGGTCTACACTTTAAAAACCTGACCTAAATGTTATAAATACAAATAATTACTTCAAAGTTTGAAATCAGGTGTTGATGGAAATATTGGAGCAAACAGCTGTTTTATCTGTTATTTTGTTCAATTAGTTGCTATGGTAATAAAGTAAATACACGTGTTGGTTTGTCAGTCTAATCATATCGTAAGATTTTTTCCGACTAAATTTACAAATATTGAAACAAAAAATGTTTTTATCGAAATGATTTATAGCCTATGTTACTCAGAGATAGTGTAGCGTTTTATTAGTAAAAAATTTCTTCAATCGGTTCGGTAGTTCCAGAGGCTACCCCCTACATACAAACAAACCAGCAAAATAATTTTACTTCATTATAATAATATTATGTACTAAAATCGAGCAATTTCAAAGCATTGCCGGGTCCACTAGTACAATAACAATATTTAGTGCAACGTTAGAATTTAAAACTTTATACTCCTCCAACTTTCTAATCGGTTAGTCGTATAAAAACACCAAAAACAAAAGTCTTAAAATTACACTTTAAGTCCAAAATCTCGGGTGTTTCACGAGAAATTTGAAAGTTGCCCGTCATATTAGAAAATGACGGTCACTTACAAAAATATTTTAACTACATATTTTAGGAACAAAGTTCCTTATTGCGGTAGGAGTTAACAAATAGAAAATGTAACGCGTAACGAAAAAATTGTTATTAATTGGTTGCTATGGCAATGACAAATATAAAATACGAGTAACAAAAAAGCGTTACCAAATTCATTGCTATTTCAATGAATTTAAATACATTCAAGAAACGTGTATTTTGGTTCATCAGTTTAAAGAGAAGATCGGTTCCGTCCGGCGTAGTTCAGATATTACCGTCAAGTGCTGAAATCTTAGGTTAGGCCTAGAAAGTAATTTGAAGTCTAGGCCTAACCTAAAATTATTGTATGCATGTTGCCGTTAAGACAGGTAAAATAAATTAAAAATGCATGCAATAATTTTAGGTTAGGCTTAGACTGATGAACCAACATTTTATGTTTATTGAATGTATATACAATTAATGGACATTAAACTGTGTTTACCATC
>JAGFPH010025739.1:0-10727 GCA_018207615.1 Philaenus spumarius
AAATGTTTGTTTAAAATTGAATAAATTATCTAGTACTATTATTTATATCTGCAATTGAAGTGAGTTTTGTTTATTGTGTTGTGGTAGTGTTTTTTAATTCTTTACTATGTCGTGCGGTAAATGTAATGAAAATATTATAAATATAAAGGAAAGTGTTAAGTGTAATGACTGTCAGGGTCAGTTCCATCTAGCGTGTTGCAGACTTAAATCGATGAAAGGTTTAAAAAATCTAACCTCGAGAAAGCTTGCAGTTTGGAAGTGTGATGATTGCGCCGTTGAGTCTGTCTCGTCACGCTCAGATGGGGATGAATCACCGGTATTGGAACTCTTAAAGAAAATACAGCAAGAGATGTCCGATGATCGGAAAGAAAATAGGAAAATTTTCGCTGGAATAGAAGCAGCCACAAACTCAGTAAAAACTACACTTGAAGATTTTAAACATAAGTTGGAATCATTCGAATTAGAAAATTCTAAACTTAAGGTTGAGTGTGAAGAGTTGCGTAAATATAACGACAACCTATTCCATAAAGTGTCTAGTTTGCAACACGAAATATTGGATCTGCAGCAATACTCGAGAAACCACAACCTGGAAATTAAAGGTATACCGGTTACGTTAAATGAAGACATATATGCTGTCATCGATTCAGTGGCCTTGAGTCTGGATGTTCCTTACGCTAGAAATGATGTTTCCATTGCACATCGGTTACCAGCTCCTAGAGATCGTCCCTTCCCGCCTACAATCATAGTTCAGTTTGTTTCGCGATTGACGCGGGCAACTTGGCTTACTGCTGCAAAGAGGAGGAAACTTAACACATTGAACATTTCAAGCTCCTTCAGTCCTGGACCGGTGTTTATTAATGACCACCTTACACCGTCTAACAAAAATCTACTCAGAATTGCGAAAAATCTCGTAAGGGAGAAGAGGTTGGCTTTTGCTTGGACCAAGGATGGGAGGATTTTGGTTAGAAGGACGCCGACTTCACCTTCTGTTCGAGTATGGAGTGTTGAGGAGATCGAAAATCATGCTCTCGAGGTGACTTCGTCAGGAGGTGGCAGAGAGAGTATTAACTCTATCGAACACTCGCAATAACCAGGTTTTTGTGTGACTGTAGAGTTATGTCAATTATGTATGTTTTATAGCTCTTTGAGTATGTTATGTAAGGGTGAGAGTAATGGTGAATATGAGCGATTGAAACAATAAATATAAACGTATTCATTCTTTTGTACTTATTACTTTATAATTATAATTATGGGAAAGGGTTGTTTTTATTTTTATTTCTTATTAAATGTCTTATTCTTGGGTATGAGCTTAAGTTTATAGCTTTTGGGAATGAGTATGTAAGGGTGTGAGTGAAGGGCGAATTTGAGGGTCTGAAACTATAAAATAAATATAAATGTATGCATTTTTTTTGTATTTATGAATAGGAAAAGGGTTATGTTCATTTTTTATTTCTTGTTTTAATTTCTTATTACAGTTTTTATACCGCATTAGAAGAATGATCAATGCAAAGTGATTTTTATTTCATTAATTGTATAAGGATAAGTGGTATTTAATTTATTTATAAGTAATTTAAAGTGTTCTGTATTCTTTTTATTTGTAGTTTGGAATAGGGGTTGTTTTGTTTTTTGTTTTTAATTAGTTTATCTTAAACGATTTGTTTAATTAGGTTTTATGTTTTGTATATCTGGCACCAATTTGCAAGTGTAGCTGTGTAATGGGGCGGAGGGTGAGCTAGGCTTATATAAGTATCTTTTGTTAGTTGTTTAGGATTATAAATAGAGTTAGGGATATTGATTTGTTCGGGAGTGTGGGATGTGTCGAACTGAGTGATGGTTTGTGCTATAGTTTCGGTGACAATCTAGATGGCTACCTTACTTTAAACATATTTAGTTCTAATATCAGGAGTTATTACAAATATTTTTGATAATATGTTAATTTATTTAGAAGGGATTAACAGTAAATTTGATATTATTGTTTTAACTGAGTGTTGGATTAGTGAGGGGGCTGTGGACATTAGTTTCGAGGGGTACGATATGATCAGGACTGTTAATAAAAAAAAATCAAAATGATGGTACTATTATATATGTAAAGCAGTCCTTATCGGTCGTGTCCCAAGAGATTGTGTTGAGTGATGTAAATGGGTTGATTCTTGATTTTGTAATGGGGGACAGACGATGCAGTTTGTTGGCTTTGTATAGGACTCATGACAGTGACGTTGAACTTTTTATTGACGCTTTAGAAAATTACTACAGCACTGTAAATAAACATATATTTTCACAGGTGATATAAATTTAAATTTATTGAAAAATGACAGATATATTGACCGATACTTAAATGTACTGACTGGTGCCGGGTTTGTAAGCTGTGTGAACGTACCGACTCGAGTGTCCGGCGAGGGTAGTTCATGCATTGACCATGTATTTGTTAACCATTTTGATTTCGATAAAGTGCAGGCTGCAGTAATTCAAACCCACGTCACGGACCATTATAGCACAGCGCTTGGCATACAGTTTGAGTTGCCTTCGGGGACTGTTTCGAAGTCTCCAATTCCGTCTTTTTTCGATAAAAATGAATTTGTTCGATTATTGACTAAACTAGAATGGGAATCTGTTACCTGTTCGCAAGATATCCAAGTTTGTTCTTTAATTTTTGAATCTCTTATTCGGAAGCTTGTGCTCGATTCAACGAAAAGTACTTCATCATTCATATCACGCAATAAAAAATTAAAACCTTGGATTACTACTGGTCTTATTCGATCTATTAGAAAGAGAGATAAAATCGCAAAATTAGTAAGGAAGCAACCATTTAATACGGTCCTTATAGCTTATTTTAAAACTTATAGAAACCAACTAAACACTATTATAAAGACAGTTAAACGGAATTATTATAGAGACCAATTAACTCAATGTAGAAATGATCCGAAACGTCTTTGGGAAATTATAAACGATTTGAGCGGTCGCGGTAACAGTAAGAAAGGGTTTCCAATAAAACAATATATGCAAGGTTCCCAGTCAGACATAAACACAGACACATATAAACAAGTTGCTAATGAATTCAATTCGTACTTCTCCAACGTCGGATATAATTTAGCGTTATCTATCGACTCCGGTGGTGAACCTATAATAAGGGACGAAGACTACGAGACCTTATCTAATTTCAACTTACGTACTGTTACTGAATACGACATTATAAGATATGCAAACAGTTTGCGGGGTGGCTCTGCACCTGGCTACGATGGCATCTCAGCGTCCCTTCTTAAGGACAACATTGATCTGTTTATGAAGCCTTTACTTCACATAACAAACTTAAGTATTGAGTCAGGAATATTTCCTGATATATATAAAACTGCTATGGTTTTCCCTCTTTTTAAAACTAACGACAAATCGGAAAAAATAATTATCGTCCTATATCTCTCTATTAAGCGTGTTTTCAAAAATTATTGAAAAAATCGTTAAAGACCAGCTAAATTCATATTTAAACAAACACAAAATTCTAACGCGTTGTCAGTACGGCTTTAGACGAGACAGAGGGATATCTGATGCCCTGTTTGATTTGACCAGCAACATCAATGATGTTATTAGCAGTAATAGGCGTAGCATTGTGGTTTTTTTGGATCTTGCTAAAGCGTTTGACTCCGTTGACAGGGAGAAACTTCTTCGCAAATTGAAATTAATCGGTTGTAGAAGAAAGTCTTACTCGTGGTTTGAAAGCTACCTGTCCAATAGGAGACAGATTGTTTCTATATGTGGGGTAAACAGTGATAGTTGTTCTGTAAACTATGGGGTGGTTCAGGGAAGTACTCTGGGGCCGCTTTTGTTCTTGATTTATATAAACAATTTGAACAAATTAAATATTGAGGGCAAATTCTTTCTTTTTGCTGATGATACGGCTATATTATTTGAAGGGGAAACTTAGGAAGAAGTACAGGAAAAGGCATTGAGGGGTTTGGCTTCCGTAAAAAAGTGGTTTGACCAAAACGTGTTAACTCTTAATGTTTCTAAAACTAAATTTCTGCCGATTTCACTGAGAGCTTGCACTGATCTAAATCTAAATTCTTTAAAACTACATTCTTGTGGTGATTATCTAAACAAGGTATGTTTGTGCGAACATATTGAAAGCACTGATTGTTATAAGTATCTTGGAGTAATGTTTGATAAACGGATGAAATGGACTGAACATGTCAAATATGTAAAGCAAAAAACACGCAAACTAATCTATGTTTTTAAACATCTTAGTGAAATCCTAAATGTTCAAGAGCTGAAACTATCTTATTATGCATATTGTCAATCATTATTTATGGGGGGAATAATAGCCTGGGGGGGTGCCTTTAAAACAATTCTTTAACCTCTTAACATAATTCAAAAATCTATACTTAAAGCTGCATTGCGTAAAGGCCGTTGTTTTTCTACTGAGACACTTTTTGACGAATTTAAGGTTATGAATCTTAGACAAATTTATGTCAAAACTCTTGCAATTTATATTTTTAAAAACTACCGAGTTATTTTCGAAATTACTGATCATCAACGTTTGACACGCAGCTCAAAGTCACTTGGAATTTTAAATAAAAAATTAAGTAAGACTTTCTCGGTCACGAATTCACATTACATAGCTCATGTTTTATATAGGAATCTACCTGACCACTTACGTATGTTTAATAACTTTAAACTTCAGACATTTAAGAAACATATTACAAATTGGCTTCTGGAATTGGGAAGGGACGGTACTGAAAATGTCATTGTGTCCATCTACAGGTAGCAAATATATTTACCCTTGTTTATTGTACTACCTTATCTCTCTCGCTATTATTGATTCTCGTGTGTTGAAGCAGTAACTATTTGTTGACCCGGGTTGTTTTGGTCTGATATGGACTTGGATTCCTCCGTTTGGCACTTCCCACTCTACTCTACCTCTATTGTTTTTATATTATAAAACTTTAATATAGATCAATAAATATATTATGTCTTCCTTGTTGGATTTTTAGATGCGACTCGTGCCTACGCACAGGCTAAGCCTATGTGGGCACAATTTCCGTGATATTATTATAAATTTTTTTTCTGTATTATATTTAAGGAAATATAAATAAATTGAATTGAATTGAATTGAATTGAATTGCATTGAATTATACTGAGTGAAACCACACTCACTAAAAATAAGTTTAGTTCTCACTAAACTTTATAAACTCAACTGTATATAGTAAAACAACTGAAAAACTAATAATTGTCACAAATAAATGATTCCTTACCCCCCTATTTGTAACTTTTAATTTTGTAGCAGTGCTAAAGACTAACTCACTGTTATTATAGAATTTGTCTAATAAGTTATTTTAAGTAACGGCTTCACTTGTGTACGTTTGTACGTAGCATTGTCTAAATAAAAAATAAATAAAAATTATTACTCTTAAATTGTGTAAATATTGAGTACATTCACAAAGTTATAGTTTTAGAAAAATATTAGCTATACTAAAAATACAGGATAACTAGACGTATCTGTTCTGCAGCCAGCATTTATAGATTAAACATACAAAATAAAACAATTTTACAAGTTGCTTGTTGTATAGTTAAATCAGCCCCTTCCAGATCAGTATTGTTTTTAGTAAAAGAAAAGCACTGTCATTGCTTTATTCTAGAACTACCCTACAAAAAATTAAGCGCATGCAAACTAAAATTTAACAATTACATTTTTTGTCGTAATTATAAATAAACAATATACTTATGTAACGTAATTTATTGGATTTATTTACTTTTTGTATAATGAAAGATCAATATAAGATTGACTGTCTTTTGTTTGATCATAAATTGATAAAACATACTATAAAAGAGTATATAGTATTTGTTGGAAATGAAGTGTGATTTTCAATTAAATTTTAAAAAATCTTTACTGGAACTCTTTCTATATTTACTTTTATTTTGGGATCATAATATAGCTACAGTAGCTAAATCATTACGTCTAACAGAAATCTTTTCATATATAATTCCTAAATCTGGTTCCACTTCAAATAATTTGTCAGTAAAAAATTCTCATGACAAATAAATTAGTGGATTTAGTTTAGTACGTAAGAGTATGTTGGATTACCAGTACTGTACTTGTGTCTTAGTTTTACAACGCAGGGGTAACATCTGGTTTAGAAGTAAATTTAAAATGCATAATACTGTAAATAGTAATTTCAATTGTTTTCAGGTAAGGTGTGAGTGTCATCCAGATCGATATTTTGTCTGGATTTATTACACTTATAATTACATTTTTTGTTTATAAAGGTAGATTTAAAAGGTGTTCAAGCAGACGACATTCAAAATATATAAAAACAAATTTCCTTCGAAGAAAGATTATTTGTATCCTGGGTTTGTTAATTAAGCTTATAGAATCACAAATAAGTTCTTAATAAATAAAAAAATAAATGTTCAACACAAATCTGGGGCCGAAATCAACTAAAATAATTTTGTATACTTCATAGAATATAATTAGCATCAACTGAAGGTGAAGGTAATATAGCACGATATGTATTTATGTTTCTAAGATTTAGTACAATTCTAGGAAATGGACACTATCTTTAACAATAACTAACCTGGAAAATTAAGTTGACTATATTTTATAACAGTAGTAAATTACTGAACCTAAACTGTATTATAATATTGGACTTGTAATAAACTAGCTTTATAACGAACTATGTAAACTGTATTGATACACTTTAGCATACTTAACATTACACTATAACATATTTTCATGCCACGTGTATTTTGGAAATATTGTACCTTGTTTTCTTATAATCTCATCTTTATTTGAACTGAATAAATAAACTAACGTAATGCAAGACCGAAACAATTGCATTGCATTAATTATGTTGATTCATATCGGAGGCGTTGAGCAATAAATATAGATACAGAATTTAAATTCCTGTAATGTTATTAATAAAACGATTCATGTTTTAAATGAACGTAAAAAATCGTTTTGAATGTTCGTTACGGTTTTTATTAAACACAATATATTAAAACTTGAAGTTAACTTATGAAGGAAAACATCAATATCAAAGCGAAACACAAGAACAAAACTTATAATTTAAAGTATCAATAAACAAGTAAAAAGGCATAATGTATAAAAGTGGCAATGTATATGTATTAAGTATAAACAAATCAATTTCATTATAATTGCTCATAAAAGAATAACTTGGGAAAAAATATTTTATATAATTATAATAATTTTACAAACATAATTGTATGAAAACTTAAAGGGTAATATAATCATTTAAATTAGTAAGGGCATAGTTTGTACTGTTGAAGTAGTAATATAAGGATCTCGAGTAACTTTATATAACGCTAGGGGAGACCCCTGCGTGCTCCGCACGCCAACCCCCAATGGAACCTTCTAAAAACATATGATATGTTTTATTTATAATGAAGTTGTACGATTAATAATAACCTCAAAACTAAGATGGTAAACAATGATAAATGTTCAAATCAAATTATTTCTTATATTTGATAACAGCTGTTATAATCATGGTTAAAAGAACCAGCAAGGCTCAGGCATACACTTTAAAACCCTAACCTACAAGCTAGAAGTACAAAAATAATTGCTTCAGATTTTGAAATCAGCTTTTGGAAATATTGGAGCAAACATCTATATTATCTGTTATTTTTTTCAATTGGTTGCTATGGTAATAAATGTAAATACATGTGTTGGTTTGTCATTCTAGGCCTAACCTAAGATTTTTTCCGACTAAATTTACAAATATTGAAATAAAAAAAAAGGTTTTTATCTAAATGAATTATAGCCTATGTTACTAAAAGATAGTGTAGATTTTTATTAGTAAAACTATTTTTTCAATCGGTTTAGTAGTGCCAGAGATTACCCCCTACATACAAACAAACAAACTTTACCTCTTTATAAAATATTAGTATAGATTCCCAAGGTAAACAATGTTATTAAACTGATTTCACTAGATACCAAAGAGTACAAAATAATTGCTGGTTGCCTAGCAATGTTAGTACTTTTGTGTACTCAAAATTATATTATATTTCAGTTGGTTATGGTAATAATTTTGCATTTAAAGGATTTGTTCTCGGTTAAAATACAAATTTAATGTTGAATGAAAATTTAACTCAATTATATTATGTTCACTAATTTTGTATGTGCCACTATCAAACATATATTTAATTTTATGTGCATTTGGAGTATCTCGAATAACAATAACTAAGATTTTGAAGCATATTTATGTTTACTAATATAACTATGTATAACAGATACAACAACAGATACTACTTATTTCAATGATTACGTTCAATATTTTAATAATAACTAGTTATTAAGTCACTTGGTCAAAATAATACTTGATTTATCTACAGTTGTAAATAAAAGCTCATTAAATGCAAAGGTTAGCTTTACTAGAACTGATTATCATAGATCTAGATTGATAGTTAACATCAACATGAAGGACTGTTGCAAAGTACATTGTGTATTGGGAATAGTGACCTATACAGTTTAGTCTCTAACTCATGATTACACTCATCTTCCGTATGTAAACACACATGTAGGCTATACACATTTATATTCATCCTAAAAATATTTACATCTAACATCTCAAAGTCATAATCAAAATACACTCTCTATCGGAGCAAATGTTTTCCCTCAGTCGGGGAATATAAAGTATATTGTAAAAACAAAAATGAAAAACTATTCTGTCAGGTAGTATGGGACAGTTAATATAGATAGTACTATGGTATAAACAAACAGTATTGTGTGGTTTACCTGCCGTATTCCGTAGCGAAATTCTCTGCTCGAATTGCCATGTGGTGACTGGTCGAGACTAAACAGACAGACGTGACCTTTATTGGACTCTTTCACTACATATATTTAAGTTTATTTGTAGTATTTTCTTCTAAACCAAGTTTGTGATTCTAAATTCTTTTGAACCTGGTCTGAATGTTATGGAGCGCCTCCTGACGTTACTTACTTCAATTAAACGTGTCGGTATATTCCTGTATATATATATATATATTTAGGGTTTTGCATATGAAGGAGGAAATTGAAAAGTATGGGAAGGAAGGTTAGTTTTACCTACCCTAATATTTATAAATATTGTAATTAAAACACTCTGAATTAAAAGCTAGGATACACGAAAAGTTTTGTTTTATTACAAATTAGCTTAGAAAATTGTAGCATTTTTTATATGGCAAAAATAAATTAGACATGTTAATTTTGTATTCTTATAAAATATTATTAAAATAATTAATATTATTATTGATTTGGTGATGTTTTTTTTTTATGAAAATGGGTAAAGACAGCGCGCGCCCCTCTTGTAATTTGTTTAACGAGCAATCTATATGATTAAAACAAACCTGTGTACTATCGAATTTACAAACTGGTATCATATAGTGATCCTGGTGTGAATACACTGAATAAATCCAAACTGTTTGTGGTAGTTGCGTAAAATAAATCGATGAAAATTTATTAAGTAGTTCTTTAAAGATAAACACAATTAAGATTTTAAATTGATAGTTTCAGTACTAAACTCGTTTAATTCATAATTTTTACCAGCGACGCGACGTAATAAATAGTGAACACGTTATAAATTAATATACTTTGTTTACTTACAAGTGTACGTAATTACAAACTGAATACTAATGGAAAATGAATTATAAACAACAAATTTGTATAACTTTCAAGTTTATTGGGCTTATTACTTATAGCTAATTAAATACGTTTTAAATTGAAACTCACGTGAAGATATAATTACAACTTAAAAAAGAAAATATAAGAAACGACTTAATGATAAATTGCTGAATATACATAAATTAAACTATATTGAGTCGAAGGAGTATCCCACTAAGTAAATTAAATGTAGTAGGCAATCATTTGGATTTGTTGTTTACTACATACTGTAATCTGAATTAAACACAAATAAAAATGTTCTTTGAATTTTGAATCTTATTGTGTTCCATTAACATAAAAATAATAGTTTTTACTTTTTAAAGACAGTCTTTGCTGAGTATATCATAAAACCTCTTGTTACGTTTTAACTTGAGACTATATATTGCACTTACCGTAATTGTGTTGTGTTAATAAAAAATATTTAGTTTTGTATGTTTATAGAGTAAATTGTTTTAGATAATTTTCGAATACATATACAATGAAAATTAAATTAATAACATAACAATATACAAATAATAAATACGTGTTATTTGTATTGAGTATAGCAACGAAACTACTATACAAAGGTTTTTAATATAATTTCAAAGGTTAACTCACAAACCCAAAGTAGGCAACACATTTCTTTATGAAGGGAGAATCGATCAATTTAAATATAATAACTATGTAAGTAATTCAGATTAAATCATAAAAAACATAGAACTTTAATGTGCATAGAGACGTTTCTCTTTAAATATTAAAAGAATGCCTGTGTTCTTCTGCTATAAGATGAACTTATAGAAAAACAAAATAAAAATTACGTTTACTTTAAGTATAAATAACAATCTTTATAAAGCAGTATTTTAGTCAACTAATTTAATTAAGTTCAGATCATAAAAAAACACACATGTTTTTAATTAATACTTTTTTAAATGTACATTATGTTCCGTAACTCTTGTATTATATTTTCAGGGATTGTTCCTTGGTCCAAATTAAATAAAAAATCACTGTTCATTTGTCAAAAAAAATTTCCGTTGTCCTGCTGTAACTAAAATTATTTTTTCATTAAAAAATTAGTGTCTAAAATAAATTACTTAATGAAACAATA
>JAGFPH010025740.1:0-10727 GCA_018207615.1 Philaenus spumarius
TCTCTCTATATATATAAAAAAAGGTGTGAAATTTCTAATGTGCAGCCCTTAGGGCTAAGGTCCGAAATGTGCTAGCTTGCTCCTCCCAATTTATTTAATACTAACATATCCTAAGTAGTACACATATGCAAAAATTACTTTCAAAATACAGCCTATTTAACACTTAACATAAAAGAAAAGAACAAATGCAGATAGTTCTCATTTTTAAATTAACTTCTGTCTCTAATTAAAACTCAGTAGAAATATTTTGATTATATATCCAAATTTTCAGTTGCAAGGTAGGCCTTTTCTAATTGTAGTTGTTGCAGGTTATCTCATTGCATTAAACATCCCCTGCAGTTGGACCAGTTTAACTGTATAACACAGATAACAATTTCCTTTTTAGAAAACTTACAGTTATTTAAATAAGCATAAACTGATAGTTCTTTGAGTTGGCTGTTTTATTGAATTTTGTAGCACAGATAGCAAATTGCTACATAGATTGTGATAGTTAATATAACATGCGTAATGTTGCATAACACTGTCTGTACATGTTAGGTAAGCCACATGGTAACATAAAAGAAATGTTAACGTTTAGTTACATATCAGCAATATATTTTGCTTATAGCTTATTAAAAGTTTTCAATATCTGTTACACTGCAGAAATACTACACAGTTATAGTTAATTAATGCATAACACTTTAGGCTTGTTTGTGGAAGAATGTTTAGGCTTGACAATAACCAAAATGATATCGGCTTTATAGTTTTGTAGGCTGTCAGATTTACATTTAAAATTTAGGCTGTAAGAATTACATTTAAAGTTTAGGCTGTTGTAAAAAAAGAAATACATAGGTTTCTCTAATAAATTGAACAAAATGAGTTAGGAAGTTGTACATGAACCAAGAGTGGAAATAACCTAATTAAGTTTTACAAGTAATATCTTATAATTATTAAGGTAAAGCTGAAATATTGTACCTGGTATTCGGAAAACAAAAGGTTTAGAAGTAATTCATGTTCTTCAGCGACACACGTTACCCCGATCAAATTATCTAAAGTTTAGTAACATTACTACCACTTGGCAGCGTCTAAAAGTTTTGTTCGTAACGGTCTAATGGCCGACGCTTTACACAAGCTCATGACAAAGCGAAATTTACTTGACGAGATAAGGAGACAGCTGACCGGTTGTAGGATGCTATGGCATTCTAAAGTAGTGTTACGGCTTCAGATACCGTACGGAGTCGACGTCTGGCGGAGAAAAGGATAACTATTTGGGGACTGGGTGAAGGTTAAATACAGAAAGGTTGTAAGTCGGTAAAATAAATGATAGAAGTTGTAAACTGTCGGAAAGAAGTAATATTTATTAAAGAAAAAAAATATAGGTGGCCCGAATGTCTAAAAACGTCACAGCCTAAATTTAACCTCAAAATTTCGATCTAGACAAAATTATTCAAAGGACAAATAAATTCACATCAGGAAACTAAATATATAATAAAATAACGATAAACACTCTTATTATTAATAAATAACACTTAACTTACCTTTTTTTTTTTTTATATACAAACCAAATTTAATTTACAAGCAGACGTGAGCCTAAAATAAAATTCGAAATGTTTCACATTTCAAATTTTATTAGCGTATAAGTTTATTCATGTAATATAGATTGTAATAGAATTAGATTTCAAAATTGTGTATAGTTTATTAATTAAGCAAGGTGTTGCAAATAATTAGAAAGGTGTTTAAAATCAAACAAGTGAGGTTATTGGCGAATGTGCTGAAAGATACAAGTTGTGCTAATCCAGACGGTACATCGATTACATCCGTAGATGAATGTTGAACAGCTGTTCCTACGATTATATGCGCGAGTGAATAAAAACATTTATATATCCTACGATAAAGCAGATAATTATTTACTTCGATAAACTAAGACTTGTAAAAACAATATCAGTGTGAATATCAAATAAAAACATAAACATTTTCAACAGAAAACAAAATAAATAAATTTTCATATATTTTGTGTAAAAACACCGGCCACCAAAGTAATTAAGCAACAGAAACAATTGTTAGAGATTCTCATGACGGCACTGTTTTTTCAGAACCGGTATATTTGAACAAAATGGCTTTTCAGTTGTTATATAAGGCTTGGGAGCATTCAGACGTGCTTTGAGGATCAAAAATATAATTTAGCGTAAAAGTAATTAAAAATCTCAAGAAAAGCAAACATCAATCAAATATAACTACAGCCAAGATCAGAAAAGGATCTTAAACATTTCAAATAAAACTAATAATTGGTAAAGTACCATTTTAAACAAGAACTGATATAAGGTAATATCCAGCCAATTTCATTTAACCATCCATAAGAACAGTGACTTTATTTGCAGTGAAAACAATTATTCAAAATTCAATATAATCAAAGTAATTTCATAAACACCTTTAGGACTTAGAACATTTTAACATTTGTAGCATTAACTAGTTTTAGATATAATTATCCTGTATAGATTTAAGATTTTGTTACTGATTGTACATTTAATAGGCCAGGATTCCTTTAACCCGAGATTTAAGAGTCATAAAAATAAATTTAATAATCTTATAAATAAGTGCTCTACATATTAATACAGATAATTTTGTAAAAGTATAATTTGAAACTTAGCCTACTTGTTAAAGAATAAAGAACTATTTGTAATACAAAAGCCTAATTTCATTGGTCTTTTAAAGTAAGTGTTGATCTTAATATTACAGAAGATCTTAATATTACAGAATATATTATTATTCAAATCATTAAATATTATTATAATAAAAGAGAGAATAATAGAATCTACTTTTATAAATTGGCTTCCACAACTAGTGGGGCATTATTAAAAAGAGAATATATCATGATCTTATTATAAATTGGCGCAACCAACGTGCTGACGTATTAAGTGTACAATCATATAGTTATTAAGAAATATAAGCAACTTTTAGGATCATTTAAAAATATATTAACATTAGTTAATATATTATAAAACAAATTAATATTTTCAAACAAATTTAAATTAACACTAGACCAAATATCTTAAATAAAATGGCAGCAGAACAAGCTAAATATGAATTAAGGGATCAGCCTAAAGAAACTGAAAGGAAAATAGAATCCGATAAACAAAAAAGAAATGCTAGGGTAAAAAGGAATGTAGATCAAGTAGAGGGAGAATTAGTGCAGATAGTTGAGGTAGAAGAGGTTAGGCCACAAGAAGAACACAATTTAGAGTTTCCAGAAGTTAGGGAAACTGTAGAAAAGGTAACAGATGAAAATAGGATGCTAAATATGTTGCATGAATTGATGTTTCAAATGAAAGAAAGTTCAGAAACCTTAAATAAAAACTTAAATAAAAAATTAGAACAAAACTCAGAAAACTTAAATAGAAAACTAGAACAAAATTCCTACCAACTAAACCAGCTAGAATTAAAATTAGAAAATAAACTAACTACAAATTCAGAAACCCTAAATAAAAGCCTAAACCTATTGGAAAGTAAAATAGATTGCAAATTATCTGAGAACTGTAGTCAAATTTATGAAATTAAAGAAGAATTGTTGGCAAAATTTGATGAAAAAATTGAGACTAAACTTATAGAATTTAAAAATCAAATCCTATTAAACCAAGATGAATTAGAAAAAGATATTAAGAAAACTTATCAGAAATTGGAGGACAAACTAACTAAACAGAATGACACAACTAAAGGGGAGATAAACAATTTAAAATTAAGCATAAATGAACAGGGAAAACAAATCAACAATTTAGATCAAACTTTCTACAATAAAATAGTAGAAATTGGAAAGAATTTGGACCAGGTTAATTTGAGGTTAAACGAAACCGAGGAAAATATTAAACAAAACAAAAATGTAAGTGGCAATCCACAAATATTATATGTAAGCTGTGAAAATAATAACAACGATACCAGTATACCTAAATTTGACGGAAAGTCCAACAACCCAATCGAATACTTAAAGCAAATAGAGAGGCATATTATTAAAATTGAAAATAGGAGAAGCATAGAAGGGAGAGAAAATTTAAATATTAGGGAAATCATTGATTTGTCGATGGAAAACAATGCAGCAAGGTGGTGGCAAATAGTACGGGAAGAGATTGACAATATAGAAAGTTTTAAAGAAAGAGTGATTGAGAAATATTGGAACGATGAAGTACAAAACGGTATTAGGAACAGAATAGAGGTAGAAAAATATAGGCCAGATGGGAAGTTAAGTAGAGCAGAATACTTCATCGAGAAAGTAATAATTATGAGGAATCTTACACCTACACCTTCGGAAGACGAGATAGTTAAGAGACTTACGAGACACTTCGACGACAGAATTAGGGACGCTAGGCGAATACAAAACATAAACACGATTAGGGAAATGGAACGATTTCTAAATGAAGAAGATATTGAAGAGAGAAATGAACTGGTAAGGAAGTTTGAAGAGAATAGGAGAAAATTTAGGCAAACAGAAGTAGAAAATAAATTTAAAACGCCATTTAGGGAACAAAATAATCAATTTAACAGAAACAGAAATTTTACTGGATTTAACCATAACAACAATAGAAATAACTTGTATAGGCCACAACACAGAGAGAACAATTATGTAAATAGACCACAATTACAACAATATAGATACAGGGAATATCATAGGCAACCAAGGGAAAATAACCAACAGAGATTTCAAGATAGCCCACCCAGACCAAACATGGTACATATGAGAAAGTTGACTGATGTAAGAGAACCACAAACAAATAGGAATGTAAACATGATACAGGCACAAGAGAAGACACAGGAAGTTGTATGTGAAGCGACTCCTAATTTAAACTGTTAAGCACTGAAACATCCATTGGAATTATAAATAATATTAGGGAAAATAAATCAAAATTAAAAGATATTTCAGTGCAATCAAATAAAGGAATTTTGGAAGTTAATAAAGAAGAAAATTTAATAGAATCATTTAGGCCTAATTTTGAAAACAATATAATAATCACCACTGTGTTATGTGATAGAAAATTTTTGACTGAATGTGACCAGGAGGACAAGATAATTAGAAGAAGAGGGTATAACGAATTTAACCCAGAAATAAATATTAAAATAGGTGAAATAGATATAAAAGGTTTAATCGATTCAGGAAGTAATGCGACATGCATGTAAAAAGAATGGTTTATACAGAATAGAAACAGGTTAGGAAGATTTGAAGAGTTACCCTTAACAGGAATTAATATCATTACAGCAACAGGAAAGGTTAGCCGAAGGATTGAAAGTATAATAATGTTAAATGTTAGAATTGGAAAGATAATATATGAAATGCAGTGTTTAATAGTACCAGATTTATTAAGAGAAGTAATTATAGGCATGGACAGTATTGGTGAGTTAAAAATGAAGTTGGATTTCGACGAAAATAAAATAATAATTAATTATAATGATATGAATGAAGTAATAAGTATGGATAAGGAAAGAAACGATGGAATTAGATGTGAGTTGATTGGACAGAAAGAATATGATGCGATAGAATTAAACAGATATTATGATAGTGGCTACGAGGTAACAAATGAAATAAAGGACAACCTAATCACAGAGACAACCATTCGGAATGAAATAAACCAAATTAAATTACTAAATCAAACACAAAAGAAACTGGTTATTCACACCAAGTCAGAGGAGAAATGTCGAAACTATTCATGATTTATACTGGACCATACATAATCAAGGAGAAGATTGGGAAATCCACCTATATATTGGCATATATTGATAGACCAACAAAATTAAAAGGAATGTTCCACATTACCAGTATTAAGAAATATTATGAGAAAACTTCAGATAGGGAACTACATTAAAGTTAGATAAAAATATGTAAAGGGAGATTGCAGTAGGAAATTTAATTAAACAAAGTGTTGCTTAGATTTCTGATAATTATAATTAGTTAATTTTCAAAGTTGTATAATTGTAAAGTTTATGATGTTTATGTTCAGTAGTTTTAAGAAATGTTAATTGTTAATAAGAAATGTATATAAGTAGGCTTAGAGCAAAATGTTATGAAAAGAAATTTATAATTTATTAAAAATTTTCAATTTTATAAAAATTTTAAATTTGGAGGACAGTTATAACATTTTGACCCAGTTGAGTAAGAACAAACTAGTAAAAGATTAAAGGATCCTGGCAAACCAATTTAAAAGAATGTAAAACAATATTATTAAGATAGCCTTGTACCAATCTTACAAAAAGAATAATTAAGGGAACGGAAACGATACTGGGCCACATAGATTGGTACTGTTCAAGACTTACCTTAGAATTTAAATATCACCAAAAGCAGGAATATTTCAGCTTATCTCTTACAATGCACAGGATACCTAAGGTTACCTCAATAAACCATAGAAATATGTATAATTTTAGGTTTATTAACCAAGTTAAATAAAAGTTTATACGCCCTTAATACAAAAGATAATTAACATGCCCTTAATACAAAAAAAGATTGAGATTTAAAAAAAGGAAAACATATATATTTTATTAAATTTAATTTAAAAACCCTTCCCAAAAATAAAATTCAAAAACCCTCCCTTTTAATAATAATTACAGAAATTATACAAAAAGATTTACAAGTTACAAAGTTTTAACATGAAATACCATGGATTTGTTTTAAGAAAAAAATATATATATGTCGTTGGCCAACTCTAAAAAGGTAATTATAAATAATTGAATAAATAGACAAAAATTTATTATGAGACGTATCTCTCTATATATATAAAAAAAGGTGTGAAATTTCTAATGTGCAGCCCTTAGGGCTAAGGTCCGAAATGTGCTAGCTTGCTCCTCCCAATTTATTTAATACTAACATATCCTAAGTAGTACACATATGCAAAAATTACTTTCAAAATACAGCCTATTTAACACTTAACATAAAAGAAAAGAACAAATGCAGATAGTTCTCATTTTTAAATTAACTTCTGTCTCTAATTAAAACTCAGTAGAAATATTTTGATTATATATCCAAATTTTCAGTTGCAAGGTAGGCCTTTTCTAATTGTAGTTGTTGCAGGTTATCTCATTGCATTAAACATCCCCTGCAGTTGGACCAGTTTAACTGTATAACACAGATAACAATTTCCTTTTTAGAAAACTTACAGTTATTTAAATAAGCATAAACTGATAGTTCTTTGAGTTGGCTGTTTTATTGAATTTTGTAGCACAGATAGCAAATTGCTACATAGATTGTGATAGTTAATATAACATGCGTAATGTTGCATAACACTGTCTGTACATGTTAGGTAAGCCACATGGTAACATAAAAGAAATGTTAACGTTTAGTTACATATCAGCAATATATTTTGCTTATAGCTTATTAAAAGTTTTCAATATCTGTTACACTGCAGAAATACTACACAGTTATAGTTAATTAATGCATAACACTTTAGGCTTGTTTGTGGAAGAATGTTTAGGCTTGACAATAACCAAAATGATATCGGCTTTATAGTTTTGTAGGCTGTCAGATTTACATTTAAAATTTAGGCTGTAAGAATTACATTTAAAGTTTAGGCTGTTGTAAAAAAAGAAATACATAGGTTTCTCTAATAAATTGAACAAAATGAGTTAGGAAGTTGTACATGAACCAAGAGTGGAAATAACCTAATTAAGTTTTACAAGTAATATCTTATAATTATTAAGGTAAAGCTGAAATATTGTACCTGGTATTCGGAAAACAAAAGGTTTAGAAGTAATTCATGTTCTTCAGCGACACACGTTACCCCGATCAAATTATCTAAAGTTTAGTAACATTACTACCACTTGGCAGCGTCTAAAAGTTTTGTTCGTAACGGTCTAATGGCCGACGCTTTACACAAGCTCATGACAAAGCGAAATTTACTTGACGAGATAAGGAGACAGCTGACCGGTTGTAGGATGCTATGGCATTCTAAAGTAGTGTTACGGCTTCAGATACCGTACGGAGTCGACGTCTGGCGGAGAAAAGGATAACTATTTGGGGACTGGGTGAAGGTTAAATACAGAAAGGTTGTAAGTCGGTAAAATAAATGATAGAAGTTGTAAACTGTCGGAAAGAAGTAATATTTATTAAAGAAAAAAAATATAGGTGGCCCGAATGTCTAAAAACGTCACAGCCTAAATTTAACCTCAAAATTTCGATCTAGACAAAATTATTCAAAGGACAAATAAATTCACATCAGGAAACTAAATATATAATAAAATAACGATAAACACTCTTATTATTAATAAATAACACTTAACTTACCTTTTTTTTTTTTTATATACAAACCAAATTTAATTTACAAGCAGACGTGAGCCTAAAATAAAATTCGAAATGTTTCACATTTCAAATTTTATTAGCGTATAAGTTTATTCATGTAATATAGATTGTAATAGAATTAGATTTCAAAATTGTGTATAGTTTATTAATTAAGCAAGGTGTTGCAAATAATTAGAAAGGTGTTTAAAATCAAACAAGTGAGGTTATTGGCGAATGTGCTGAAAGATACAAGTTGTGCTAATCCAGACGGTACATCGATTACATCCGTAGATGAATGTTGAACAGCTGTTCCTACGATTATATGCGCGAGTGAATAAAAACATTTATATATCCTACGATAAAGCAGATAATTATTTACTTCGATAAACTAAGACTTGTAAAAACAATATCAGTGTGAATATCAAATAAAAACATAAACATTTTCAACAGAAAACAAAATAAATAAATTTTCATATATTTTGTGTAAAAACACCGGCCACCAAAGTAATTAAGCAACAGAAACAATTGTTAGAGATTCTCATGACGGCACTGTTTTTTCAGAACCGGTATATTTGAACAAAATGGCTTTTCAGTTGTTATATAAGGCTTGGGAGCATTCAGACGTGCTTTGAGGATCAAAAATATAATTTAGCGTAAAAGTAATTAAAAATCTCAAGAAAAGCAAACATCAATCAAATATAACTACAGCCAAGATCAGAAAAGGATCTTAAACATTTCAAATAAAACTAATAATTGGTAAAGTACCATTTTAAACAAGAACTGATATAAGGTAATATCCAGCCAATTTCATTTAACCATCCATAAGAACAGTGACTTTATTTGCAGTGAAAACAATTATTCAAAATTCAATATAATCAAAGTAATTTCATAAACACCTTTAGGACTTAGAACATTTTAACATTTGTAGCATTAACTAGTTTTAGATATAATTATCCTGTATAGATTTAAGATTTTGTTACTGATTGTACATTTAATAGGCCAGGATTCCTTTAACCCGAGATTTAAGAGTCATAAAAATAAATTTAATAATCTTATAAATAAGTGCTCTACATATTAATACAGATAATTTTGTAAAAGTATAATTTGAAACTTAGCCTACTTGTTAAAGAATAAAGAACTATTTGTAATACAAAAGCCTAATTTCATTGGTCTTTTAAAGTAAGTGTTGATCTTAATATTACAGAAGATCTTAATATTACAGAATATATTATTATTCAAATCATTAAATATTATTATAATAAAAGAGAGAATAATAGAATCTACTTTTATAAATTGGCTTCCACAACTAGTGGGGCATTATTAAAAAGAGAATATATCATGATCTTATTATAAATTGGCGCAACCAACGTGCTGACGTATTAAGTGTACAATCATATAGTTATTAAGAAATATAAGCAACTTTTAGGATCATTTAAAAATATATTAACATTAGTTAATATATTATAAAACAAATTAATATTTTCAAACAAATTTAAATTAACACTAGACCAAATATCTTAAATAAAATGGCAGCAGAACAAGCTAAATATGAATTAAGGGATCAGCCTAAAGAAACTGAAAGGAAAATAGAATCCGATAAACAAAAAAGAAATGCTAGGGTAAAAAGGAATGTAGATCAAGTAGAGGGAGAATTAGTGCAGATAGTTGAGGTAGAAGAGGTTAGGCCACAAGAAGAACACAATTTAGAGTTTCCAGAAGTTAGGGAAACTGTAGAAAAGGTAACAGATGAAAATAGGATGCTAAATATGTTGCATGAATTGATGTTTCAAATGAAAGAAAGTTCAGAAACCTTAAATAAAAACTTAAATAAAAAATTAGAACAAAACTCAGAAAACTTAAATAGAAAACTAGAACAAAATTCCTACCAACTAAACCAGCTAGAATTAAAATTAGAAAATAAACTAACTACAAATTCAGAAACCCTAAATAAAAGCCTAAACCTATTGGAAAGTAAAATAGATTGCAAATTATCTGAGAACTGTAGTCAAATTTATGAAATTAAAGAAGAATTGTTGGCAAAATTTGATGAAAAAATTGAGACTAAACTTATAGAATTTAAAAATCAAATCCTATTAAACCAAGATGAATTAGAAAAAGATATTAAGAAAACTTATCAGAAATTGGAGGACAAACTAACTAAACAGAATGACACAACTAAAGGGGAGATAAACAATTTAAAATTAAGCATAAATGAACAGGGAAAACAAATCAACAATTTAGATCAAACTTTCTACAATAAAATAGTAGAAATTGGAAAGAATTTGGACCAGGTTAATTTGAGGTTAAACGAAACCGAGGAAAATATTAAACAAAACAAAAATGTAAGTGGCAATCCACAAATATTATATGTAAGCTGTGAAAATAATAACAACGATACCAGTATACCTAAATTTGACGGAAAGTCCAACAACCCAATCGAATACTTAAAGCAAATAGAGAGGCATATTATTAAAATTGAAAATAGGAGAAGCATAGAAGG
>JAGFPH010025742.1:0-10726 GCA_018207615.1 Philaenus spumarius
CAGGGACGTCGCTATGGGGGGGGCAAGGGGGGGCGTCACCCCCCCCAATAATTCTAAAATCCAAAAAGTTGGGAAATTTGAGATTTTGACAAAAAGTTGGAATTTTGATATTGGGAATTATTTGCACGCAAAAACTCCAACTTTGGGTTTCAAAAGTTTTTGTTGTTAATTATCAACATTCACAAATATCAAGCAAGTTATAACTTCCAATCCAAAAATGTTGGTTTTTGTAGGTTCTACTTGTTTCAAAGTGTAGACTACCTGAAATCACTAACAATAAACTGCCACCCAACCCTTCTTGACCGTTATTTTATTGTAGTCATTAGTCAATGTCAAATTTAGTTCTTAGAATCCACGTCTGTTATTGTCACTTCGGCTCTTGCCTAGTTGCCTACCCATACCCAACCCTCCCTCTCAGTTCTGGTCTAGTTGTCTAGTTTGTTTACTGTTTACTTCTCTGTGCTCTTCCTCTTGGCACTTGTGATGACAGTTTTTGTGATTTTGTTTACTTTAATGTTACGTGTTACCAAGAATAGCGTCGGTTAATACTACAATATTAGTTCAAGACATTCGCTTGTATGTAAGTATAAAACTTGTAGTAGTTGTAGTTTAACACATACCGTACATAAGAAACCTTCACTTCAAACAGATTTGTGAGACTTTTGCGCTTAGAGAAAACATAGATATATATCTTATTTACAATATAATATTTTGAGATTTTGCCCCGAGATGGCTCCTCAGCCTTATATTTGTTAGTTTATAAATCCATTCAAAAACGTTTTCGCCTATGGTTTTAGACATTGATGGCTGAGGCTTAGGCCAAACAGCCTAAAGTAAAAAAAACTCGTAGACGCAATACGATAAAAGTTATATTCTTCCAAAACTCCCTGTTTCTATTAGAACCATTTCGAGCTAACGCTAACAAGATACAATAACTTGTACAATGAGTTATAAGATTATAAATCACTGCATTCTGTTAAAAGAGACAATAAAGTAATAACTTAAAAATAAGATTTATTTTTAACTCTAGAATTTTATAGCCTACGGCCTACCTTGTTTTCGTGGTTGGTAACATTTACATAAAACCACCAATCTAATCATATTTATTACCTAAGTATAGGTTGAAAAAATGTATTAGTAAAATAAGTCAATAATATTTATATCAAACAAATAAATAAACATGTATCATTCAAGTATTTATGTACTGTATATGTTAGGTTTTTTTTTTGTTGCTCTATGTTCTTTTTTTCTTCCAGTACAAAAAGATTCAAACATTTCAAAGATAAAATAGAAAACATTGACAGGACAACCATTTTGACAAATCTTTCAAAAACTAGATGGACTGCTAGAGCTTCTGCTATAAGAGCCTTTGACAAATCTCTTGAAGCAATCCTGGATCTCCTCCAAGAAATTTCACAAGACAAGACATTAGATTCTACCACCAGAACTAAATCGTTTGGACTGTTTAAGAAGATCAATTCCTTTGACTTCATTGTAACTCACTATTTTATGAAGAATATTATTGACAAGATAAAGATATTGACAGAGACTTTAGAGAGTCCAAATTTTAATGTTATAGATGGAATATCTGTTATTGAAAGCGTAGCAAAAGGTCTTCTGAAAATTTGCAATAACGACAATGAAATAAATGATCTCATTGAAAGTGCAGTCATATTTTGTACTAAGCTTGGCATTGATTCAGAAACTGATTTCAAAAGACACCATCGGATAGAAAAGCTTGACATGAAAAGCTTTTACAGGAAAGAATTCAAGGAAGTGCTGAATACACTTGCCATTGGACTTCTAGACAACTCCAAAGTAATAAAGGAATTATTCACCCCAATTAATAAAATCTTCAGATTTCCTCTAGAAACAAACAATATTAACAAAGATACCATTGAAAAAGCCCTTTCAATGTTTCCTCCAGGATCTAAAGACGACAAGCCAGATGTTTCCTCCCTCCAGACTCAGTTGGAAATACTTTTTGATATTTGCAATGGCAAAACAATGGCTTCAACTGAACCAGCTAGAAATATGACTGACGTTCTTAAACATGCTGTCAAAGTAAAGAACCATTTAAGGCAAGCACACAAGTTTTGTTTGTTTGTTGCTACTGCTGCTTATGGAGTTGCAACAAATGAACGTGTTTTTAGCCAATTAAAAATTGTAAAGTCAGACCTTCGAAACAGAATGGCAGATGATCGATTAGATAGTTTGATGATACTAAAGTGTGAACAAAATTTGTGTGGACATTTAAAAGTAGACCGACTGACAGAGCAATGGGCCAACTTAAAGAAGAGAAGAATCACAGTGACACGTAACACATTGAACTATTGAGGTGTAAACAACAACCGTATTTACAGTTACTAAATGTTTTATTAGTTTAGTTTTTTTTATTATAATGTGTTTTTAAAATTTTGTTAGAAGAGAACAATGTTAGTTTAAGTGTTAAACTCAAAGAAGAGAAGAATCACAGTGACACGTGACACATTGAACTATTGAGGTTTAAAAAACAACCATATTTACAGTTACTAAATGTTTTATTAGTTTAGTTTTTCTTGATAGTTATGTTTTTAAAATTTTGTTAGAGGAACAAAGTAATAGTACTATCTTTTTGTTATTTGTATAATAAAATAGTTCGATTTTGAGTATTAAAATTATCCAGTGTTTTATTATTTAATTTATAACCATTCAGCTTCAATAACGTGATCAATATGTTGACATTCTTGAAAAATTAAAATCTCAATATAGCACGTACAATGTTAAAACCCATATTTAGAGAAGTTCATTTTTCAACAACAACAAAACTGAGGGTGAGCCTTTAGGGCCTTATATCCACTGGGATTTATCCACACAACATAACCCAGAGACCCCTTCTGCCCGTTAGAACCCCCACCACAAAAGTTGGGAAAGACGGTAAAAATTGTTGGGACATTTTAGATTTTGCCCCCCCCAATAATTTGTTGTAGCAACGTCCCTGTCCCCAGCTCCCCCTTCCTTACAATATATAATATTATTATATATTCCTACAATATTTCCCTGCCACAATTGGACACCTGCTAGCCCAGCGTCGGATGTATGATTAGGCGACAGTTCTACAGAAGAAATGTTATTCTTGAATAATATCTCTTATTTAACCTCTAGCTAAAATGAATCAATTTGTATCTAATATTTATGTTGAGCCTCGACTCTCCTCAAGATCGTACCATTTGGAGATCGGCTAATCCTTATTTATAATAATCTATTTTTGTATACCTTTTACCGCACCTAAATAATGATGGTCTAACCTTATCAGGAATGAATCAATGTTTTTGAAATGAGAAAATATTCTTTGATTAATGCTTTCCTTACAATTTTGCTCCTCTTAATTCCTTATTTAACTTTATATACACACATATTATTCAATCAAATAGTTACATTAATAGCTCATTTGGATCTCTCTCCCCTTGTACTATATTCGTGATTATTTTTGAATTTATACTGTAATTTTTTTACAATAGTATAATATTGAAATTTGCAAATAATATCAAAGAAAATTCAAGCAGTTACATAAAAGCAGTTTTATAAGCAGATACATAAAAAATGCTAGATATCTATTTTTACAAGCTAGTTGTCTATTAATACAAGTTCAACATGATACAATTTTCTCAAGTTTATAATTTATAATCGCTGACAACTTATTAAAATCGAGCTGTTGTATAAGAGAGAGACTTTTCGTGAAGTGAATTTAATTTTATGCAACCAATATTTTCCCCCAATTATTTAATAAAATGTTACTTTGTCAATGTTGTATATAATATATATTTTTAAGAAGGATGCTGCGACAATACCTTAGGTGAATTTATTTTCTGCGCGTTACTGCTAGGTGTTCTAGAAGGTCTAGAAGAAGCCACAGGTCCTGCGATTTCCTGGTTGCTGGCAACATTTAAAATTCCCAGGAGTTGCTCGTCTGGTCTTCTCCATGGGTATTGGTATATATCCCTTTAATATTTGGTAATTTTAAAGATGATCCTGACGGCGACAACCAAATTTGTTGATTAATGGATTAGCCACTGAGAAATATCTTGGATGTTTGTTTAGAGTAAACTCTGAAAATCCTTTATTAGCAGAGCTAAGAATTTAAAATGGACATCTAGCATTTTTTATGTATCTGCTTATAAAACTGCTTTTATGTAACTGCTTGCATTTTCTTTGATATTATTTGCAAATTTCAGTATTATATTTTGGTAAAAATATTACAGAATAAATTCAAAAATATTCTTGAATATAGTGCAAAGGGAGAGAGATCCAAATGAGCTATTAAAAGTGCATTTTTAATATACAGAACAATTAGTTGTACTCTAGATGGCAGGTTAGAATCTAATTTTAGAAATAATATTTCTAAATTCTGTCATTGGTTGGATAAATAACCAAACACCGTGATCTGCGCACAACACGAATCTGTTTTTCTATTCATATAAAGTCATATTTAAATATTCACAATAAATGAAACATTGGAAAGATTAAATTTAAACTATTCCATTTTTCATATTGCTTGAGGATATTGAATGACGTTTATTTGACGTGATTGCATCTTTTTTTAAATTAAAAACTCAACCAACATCAAACATTCCAATACCCTGGAGTTACAACCACGACATGTATAACTTGTCCAATCTTGTCCGAGATTTGAGATGAAATGAAAGTGGAACGTAGCTACAGGGGGAGAGATTAAATCGGTCTTAACGACTGCACATATACTGTGGTATTTTGCCGAAGGGATGTATTCCTGAGGTGATTACAGTATTTTATTTTTACATAAGAGCTAGTTTAGACCATTTTTACATTTCCAAGACCAGTCAGAAGCTATGAGATTTGTTTGCGCTTCCTATTAATTTATAACTTAGACAAGAAGACGTAGCTCTAGTCCTTTAATGAGAAAGCTGAGAATGGATCCTACATTCTCATTGATTCTTTCACACTCGAATTTTTCCTGCATCGTTCAAGTGCTTCGCACTCGTATACTATATGCTCGGCAGTTTCCTCCTGCCTATCCAATATCCGACGTGCTGCAACTCCATAGTTAAAGCATACAGGAATTTGCTTGACTCTGAACCTGGAATATGGCTCGTCGGTCATTTAACAACAGTTGGATGCCCTACAGCCGTGGCTCAGGAAGTGGAGTACTGCAGTGAACACAGATAAAACACAAGCCATCCAATTTTCTCCAATTATTAGATTTCCTAAAGTCCAATTAACTCTAAATAAATCATCCATAGCATGGACCCGAAAAGTCAGATACCTTGGAATCACGCTTGACGCTAAATTAACCCTGTCCCATCACGCCAAACAAACTCTGTCAAGGGTTAGCCGTCCGTGGCAGACTCCTTCCAGTCATTCACGCCAAGAGCCCCCTACCACTTCGTATCAGATTGTCTATGTACACAACATATATCAGACCTGTACTTACGTACGCAGCTCCAGCTTGGTACTCTTTGCTATCTGTTTCTTGGAAGAAAAAGTTGGATTCCTTCCAGAAAAAAACTCTTCGTTGGATCGCCAACTCCTCATGGTACGTAAGGAACGTCACCATCTCTTAAGGGCACAATATCCCCACACTCGAGGACTTCATCCTAAAATTAACACATAGAGTCAAACACAGAGCCGAAGGGTCTCAACATACACACATAAAACAGATCATCACTGATCCTGCACTTGCGCAGGTCAGAAGAAAGCGTCCCTTATGTCTGGTTTACGAACCACCATAAGTATCCAAAAATCCAAGCTCTATTCTTAATCGCCACACATTTTCGTAATCAATCCCAGTGTATTTCATCGATCCACCATCTCATTCCCACTCAAAATTTATTCCAAATTTAGTCATAAAGTTACAATGAAGTCATTTTTAGTTACAGATAAGCAGCCATTGTTATTAAACAGATGCTGTCTTCCACCAAGACTACGGTCTTGCCAATTTGCCAGTTCCTGAGCATACTATGCCCTGGTCTAAGCTGTTATTTTCCCAGTTATAAAAGAATATAGGTAATGCTACTATCTGGACCATCGTCCAGTGTCTTGGCCATGGCAATCCGCCAGTTTATCTAGTGTTTTTAGGAACAATGATGACAGACTAGTTGGTTTGAGATGAGTTGAAACAACCAAAGAGGTTAGAAATAGCTTAATTGGAGGTTGTGTCAATACGACACGGTTTATGTAGGTTCGAATATGACTTACGTTGAATTTTCTGTTGTTTTGTTTCATTTCCTGACCTTAGTTAGTTCTTTGGACACAAAGTGAAAATGCCAAGTAAATCTATTTTGAAAATTTTTATTGGATATAGATTACAAGAATTTTTAGAACGTGCACATATATGTGAAAAGAAAGCACTAAGTTTATATGACCTAAAATTGTCTAAAGGAAAACCCATCGAAGACTGTTGGCCTGAAATAAAATTTCGCCATCAAATAAATTTGTCAACAATTACATACCACATTACTTTATGTTTCGTTTGGCTTCGACTTCTTTTCTGACTCCCTCTCCATAATTTAAAAACATCAACTCAAAGAAGAAGCTCATTGTAAAGAAGAATACAGTACAGTTGTATTTTCAGCAAGTTTAATGCAAAAACGTTTCTGCAGCTATTATTGTCAGAATGATATAAAACATTTCATTTTCAAATTCCACCAAGTCTGTTGAAGCGAACACATTTGTAGCGACTGACATTTTTTAACATGTTCAATAGAGCCTTGTTGAATGTAACACTTATCAGATGAACTAAAGAGAAAAGAGTAAAAGCTATAAACTTAATTGACATAGATTAAAACACCAGACTTCAAACAACTGTAAATGGCCTTTCGAAATTTCGTTTTTGGAGCTCTTGGGTTCTATTTTAGTGTACAAATTAATTGTATCATTTACTATTAGATTTTGATGCAATTTTTACTACAAGTACATATAAGCATAGATCATGAATAATAAAATAGATCATGCATTCATACGGGGGTGTGTGCCGAAAAAAAGGTTGTCGCGAAAATAGTGCATGATCGCGCCGCGAGTTAGCGCTAGGGAGAAATCATTGTTAGCATTGGTGTTTCATACAGCTTCCGTCGTTTCCCCAATAGATAGAGGCAAAAAAGTCGAATTTCCAGTGGAACAAAATATTGCATTGGATCGGAGTTCTATTAGGTTATCCAAATACAATGGTATAAGTAAATGAAAGCTTATGGCGTAAGTACACCTATTTTTGTATAATAACCAGAAAAAAAATGGTGGCCTACGTATTGGCTGTTTGTTGTAAAGGTGACTGTTTCTTTGATAAAATAAAACTAGAACACATAATCTCACAACCAACATGTTTATGAACTTATAAATCTTAAATTTGGCTAACAAGAAAAGAAACACTAACACTAAGCAGCTTTAACTTAAAACTGATGGACAACTACAAACATTGTACTTACACCAAACGCGTTTCAACAACAAAGTCGCCATCTTCAGTGATGCAGGAGCTATAGGAGTTATAGTTTGACTACTGTAAATCGTGCATTAGTGAAGATGGCGACTTTATCTTTGAAACTCGAAAGAGTTAACTACCATATTATTTGTGAGATTTTGATTTCAAATTTTATTCTATCAAGTATATCTTCTCACAAGTCAAGCTCAAGATTTATTTATAGCAACTATTTGTGTTACCGTTGGAAAAAAAAAGAAATGACGAACTTTACAATATTTTGACAGGGTTGAAAACATGTTTTAAAAATTAAATACAAAATAAAGAATGTGGAACGTTGTATACGTTATACAGTACTCCATTCCACCAGCCGTGGCACCTGACGCAATAGAAGACCCTTTACTCTCAGGCGCCACGACTGGTGGAATGGACTATAATTATGTTCAATATTTAATTCAAACATTCTCCTAAACAAATTTATCTTCGCTCTTGTCTCCTTCTAGTGACGTATCACATTCGCATTGTCATGTTAAATTTTTACAAATGTATTTAAACAATATATAAATTAAATTTTTCTTGAAATAAAATTTATTAACCTTGCTTCACTCACATCTCCTTCTCTTGCCTTATATCCATTAATTTCAATTCCATGGTATGAAAAGTATTACTTAAACCTGTTATTACAGTATTCTTAAAAGGGGCCAAAGTACCCTTAATACTTTATCACATTGTCAATAGTAGCCTATTGACAGTTCAAGATGAAATATTGGATTGATGAATTACACGAAAGTGGAGGGAATGTTGTTAATATTGTTGTTCTTGTAGCGGCGACCGTCAGTATTTCGATCAATACTCAGTTCAGTTTACAGTCGCTTTCGTGTGAAGGGACCATGGCCGATCCAATTTCAGTCGATTTAGTCATAAACGATTTTGATATTTTTGCTCACCTGGTCACGGTGAGGAAGAAGATTCTCTTTGCCGTTTCGTAGAGCAGTATGAGCTTTTCCCAGACCTATGGAATATAACCAACCCATCATATCTGTACGAAATCCGGCTCTTGGTCTCTTTTTGACGAAAATAAATCTAGGCTCCAACAAGAGGGAGGATGTAAAAAAGTCTAAGGAAGAACTTCCGAAAGGAATTAAAGAAAATAGCCGCATCGAAGAGGTTAGTTATGTATGGTACTTGTAATCTTCAACATCGTTGAGGCTGAATCCCTTCAACAACACTATAAAATATGAGAATATTATTTTCTTTTCTTCAACCATTCCATTACTTAGCGTTTGACTCGATGAGTAGTTCCAAGTACCAAAATAACAGCTATGAAAACTTCTGTACGGTTATCCATGTTTTGGAAGAACTGAAACCATTAACACCCCACACAGATTCGTTAGGCAGAAAGAGAGGTACTTAGGAAATTCAATTTATTGACAGGATTATTTTCAATAATATTCATCGTGTAAGGCGGTCGAGTTTGAGAATGGTCGGCACGTGTATTGACGGCTGTATTGTCAATACTATTGATCGTAAACTTTATTCGTATGCTTGTGCAGTTACAAGATGTCAGATCACTAACTTCATAAATTAATCGATGTAATGTGCTTTCCATTGGATTAATTTTAAAATATTTCTTTTAATTTTTCTAGTTTTTAGCCGAATTTTTGAAGAAAATAAGAGCTATTACACTCGACCCAACTTGAAAACGGTTCGTCAGAGGAGGGTAAAACTTCGTTTCTATCCGTTTCAGACCTTTTGTAGACGATACCAAAAATTCATTACTTTATATATATATATATGTTTTATTCCCGGATTGATAAGTGATAGTAAGTATGCTTCAAAATTGCAGATTTTTTGGTGAAAGGGTCCTATTAGGATTCTTCAGATATATTTTTTTTGTTTTTCGATCCGATTCAAAATGGCGGAGTTATACCGATTAATCGTTTTTGGGTAGGGATTTAAGGGTATATAAGTATATGGGTTTTTCTCACCTTGATAAAATGGTAGTAAATATGCTTCAAAATAGCTGAAATTTTAGTGGAAGGGTCCTTGTAGGATGTCTCAGACACTGATATTTTTATTTTTCGATTTTACAAAAAATGGCGGCTTGTTTGATTCAAACCAAAATGGCAAAGTTAGAGTGAGGAAATTGCATTATTTCTCCCATTCATAAGCCCGTGTGCAATTTTTGAGCTATATCGTTCGAAAGGTAATTAAATTTACTACAATCATGTGCAAAAGTAATTCAGGTACAGTCCCCGGAACAAGGAACAAAATTGATAGGAAACTCCCGATAAATGAATTTTTCATTATCCATGTCAGTTTTTTGCGCGATTTCTCCCACTCATAAGCCGGTGTGCAATTTTTGAGCTATATTGACGAAAGGTAATAAAATTTACTACAAACCTGTGTTAAAGTAATTCAGGTACAGTCCCTGGAACAAAGAACAAAACCGATAGGAAGCTCCATATAAATGTTTTTTTCATTATCAATGTAAGGTAATTGGGTAATTTCTCCCAATCATAAACCCGGGTGCATTTTGTGAGCAATATAATTCGAAAGGTAAATAAATTTACTACAATCCTGTGCAAAGTTATTTCAAATACAGTTTCCAGAACAAGAAACAAAATTGATAAGAAGATCCCGATAAATGTTTTTTTCATTATCAATGTAAGGTAATTGCGCAATTTCTCCCACTAAAAAACTCGAGTGCAATTTGTGAGCTATATCATTCGAAAGACAATTAAATTTACTATAATCCTGTGCAAAGGTATATTTGGTACAGTTTCCGGAACAAGGAAAAAAACTCATAGGAAACTCTCTTTATATAATACTAGTTATTCCCTGATAAGACATTTCGGCTATAGTAATGCGGCAGTGCTGCTTACGGGGATTTTTTATTTTGGACTTAATATTGTTTAGTTTTTGCTGTGGAGCGTTTTTAGACTCACAGTTTATTAGCGATATAAAAAAGGAGGCTTATTTTAACTGATGCCAGTAACTATGTACCAAATAATTTAAATTTATTCTCATAGTAAAATATAAAAGGTGTGACAGTAAGGCGACACCGTAGAATCGAAACTAGATTTCATTTTGTTTCTTTATCAGTATTATTTCACCTTTTCATGAACTCGATAAAGATATTTACTTTAAAAAAACACAGAAAATGTTAAAAATAACCTGAATTTACCTCAGAAAAACGAAATATGTTTTTAGTAACCTATGTTCTTAAGAAGGTTTAGTTGTGTTATATGCACGAGTTATTATAACCAATAAATGTTAAATGTATAATATAAAGTATTC
>JAGFPH010025743.1:0-10726 GCA_018207615.1 Philaenus spumarius
TTGAAATTGTAGTGAGTTTACAATATCTTCGCAAAGGTTTCATTAAGTTTGTGAGTAGTGTTGCCAACCTATGCACATTTTCACGGTAATGTTTAACAGTCTAAGTAACAAATAATACTCATTTTATTCCATTTATTTGTTGTTCAACAATTTCTAAAAAAAAAAAAACACCATAAAATATGAAAACAACTGCACTTTCATATGCGGTGCAACACAGTTAACAAAATAGTACCGCTATAGAAAGTTTCACACTGATAGGTCATATTCTTCTTCTCCGTTGGGAAATTAACTAATTACTGAAATTTAAGAAAAACAGTGGCTACGTACGTACGTGAGTAACATATAATTTAACAGCTGATTTCATCCTTCATCTGTAATACTTAAACAGCACCCAGCTTAGATTATACTTGGGGGTTATGTTTACAACTTCAATCATTATAATTTCTTGTGAAGTTGATTTTATTTAAATATGAGTTCTAGAACTAATGTATGCTATAATACGTTATAATATCTCCTTTGAGGTTGTAAACTGAATATAAATGCAACCTTTTATCATCAATATAATCGTGTATACAAATTTAAATAAGAAATACCTATTCGTTTAACTTCGGAAACATTTGTATAACATATAAACATATTCCATTATTCATTTTTTCTCTACAATATTAATATCTTCTAAATCATTTAATCTATCAATATGAAATAAAAAGCAATTAAAAGATAATATTTTTATCTTTCTTTAAATGTATAATAACGTATTTAAATATTTTTTTTTAACAAATAGGCCTACAGTTTTATAATCCTTATAATTGTACACATTTACCGAGGTAAAATTCCCGTCAGCATAGTTAGTTAGGCCTAGATAAAGTATGTTGTATTAAACAGTATTTTTTTAAATGAAGTATTTCTGATGCGTATCTAATTAATCTGCCTGTGAGTTTTCACGGGCCTTACTAGTACAAAATAACAGAGGCGTATTACGATCTAATATTATCCATCATACACTTCTACTTTCAATAATTACTACCTGTAGGTAATGTTACATACCGAGTTTTGAAATTTTTCGTACTAGAATGAACTTTTTTCGACTATTATCTAAAGAATTAAAAAAAGGAGATTATTTAGCAAATTTTGTTTTTTTTTACACGACCACAAAGCCCGTCTGGTTTCCCCAAAACCGTTCAAAATCCGAGGCCCCAAGGTCGACGTGCAAACTCGCGCAGTCCATAATCGGAGGATGCAAGGGGAGGTGTTCCACTGCGAGCGGAACGAATCGGCTCGTGAGCCGAGGCTGGAGGTCGAGGTGCAAACGAATTCCACTAATATATTTCGTATATTATGGCAGCTATTCAGCGCCTTCGTAAGTAGATCAATTTCCCAAATAGTTGGTTGAAACCCTAAAATCGTATAAACTTAATTTAGGAAATTCGCTCAACTCTGTCAGAGTTAAAACTACCAGTAATTTGCAATAAGGCTGATTTTTTTTTATAAGTACCTTAAAGTATGTACATTAACATAAAAAAAAGTTTACCAGTCTATCGAGTTCCCAAAGTCGAAAAAACCCGATTATAATTTTTTTCGATTATCCTTAATATTTCGAGCTATGATGAAGATAGAGCAAAATAGAAAATACCACCGTGTAGGAGAGGTATTTTTCAATAAAAAAGTTCATATGTATTTATTTCCTCCGAGCAATGGTTTGTCTGGAAAAAATTCGATAATGCAGGTATGTATTTTGCAGCAGGGGAAATCACTAAAAGGGGACATCTTATTCATATATGAAGCGTTAGGTCATTCTAAATTGGCCGAATTTTAATATATCGAATTGAAACTTAACATAGAAGTTAAAATATATATTTTAAACATTTATGCTGAGTCTCAGCTTGTTATCTTGAAAATGACCCGATCTAGAGCCACTTGACTCATCAATGGGTTTCTCGATTTTAGAAGTACCGGACCCAAGAACTAATTTTAATCGGCTCCAGTTTAGAGAATTTTCAAAATATCAACCTGAAAGTTTTTTTACAAGTTAAATATATATATTGAAACAAGTTCAAGGAGTATAAACCTTTTTCATTATTTACTTTTAAAAGCACAAGTAAATTAAAAAAGTATAATTTTAGACCTTTTTAGATTTTTCATCAAAACGCTTGAGTTGATCAGCTGCAGATTAGTCATTTTTGAAAATATAGTTTTTAAAATAAGTATAGCAAAAAACAATTGTATTTGTAACCTCTGCACCAATTTTTAAATCGATATGTTCAAAAATGTCGAAAATGGAGTCGTTGAATCCAAAAGTGTTATAGTTAAAACGAGTTAGGTAAAACAGAAGACTATTTTCAGGCGCCTCGTTTTTAAAAATAACAAGAAAAAAATCGTTCATACTTACTAAGAATATTTATACTGGTGTACTCAACTTGAAAAAAAATTTGGTGTTGATATTAGAAAAATTGACGAAACTGGAATAGATTGAAATTAGTTCGTGGGTCCGGTACTCCTAAAATCGATAAACGAAATCGACTCCTAGATCGGGTCATTTTCAAGATAACAAGTTAAGACTCAGCATAAATGTTTAAAATATACATTTTAACTCATACGTCAAGTTTCAATTCGATATATTAAAATTTGGCCAATTTAGAATGAACCAACGCTTCATGTATGAATAAGATGTCCCCTATTAGTGATTTCCCCTGCTGCAAAATACATACCTGCATTTTCGAATTTTTTCCAGACAAACCATTACTCGGACGAAATGAATACATATGACCTATTTTGTTGAAAATACCTCCCCTACACGGTGGAATTTTTTATTTTTCTCTATCTTCATCCCAGCTCGAAATATTAAGGATAATCCAAAACAAAATGATAATTGATTTTTTTTTCGATTTTGGGAAATCGATAGACTGGTAAACTTTTTTTTATGTTAATCTACATACTTTAAGGTTCTTATAAAAAAAAAATCTGCCGTATTGTAAATTACTGGAACTTTTGGTCTAAAATTACCTCTACCGACTGGCCTATTAAAGAAATGAACCAGACTTTCCTATACAGCCTGGGTCCCAATAGCGTTATTACATAATAATTGCAAACATCGTCAGACTTACCGCGACTCGTGATTCCTTGAGATCCAACCTCAACGCCAGAGCTTCCCTCATGAACACGTCAGGGTAGTGACTAGCCAGGAACGCCCGTTCCAGTTCCTCCAACTGCCAGGAGTTGAAGTTCGTCCTGGACCTTCTTCTTTTACTCGACAGGTCGTCGTTGCTGCCGAGCTCGCCATCTGCAACAAAAGACGATGGAGTTGAAAGAAGTGTTTCTTCAGTACAAAGCCTACATGATTCACTTAACTAGGTCGGGGAGTGGTCAATGAGCACCGATCATGGTCATCAGAACACGTTTTGGGGTGTCATTTAAATGTATATATGTGTTCGCACTCTAACGGCAGAATTTTCCATCCGATTTGGTACAAACGGTATACATGTGTTCGCACTTTCCATTTTATTTGGTACTCACGTTGGTTGCCATTTTATTTGGTGGTCAGTGTTGCCAACGCCAGGAAAACATCCCTACAACTTACTTGATCTTACATCACTGTTACTTTCTGATTCTTTGTAATTTTTTTTCGTATAATTGTATTTTGTATATTTTTCCGGCGTAGCGGTTAAGGAAAGCTTTAAAATGATGCCTCAGTCATGTAATTTGATGATGTATTAAGGAAGTTATGGCGTACCGACAAAACCATGGCCTTGAGAAATAATATATGTTATGGGCTGTAGGCCTATATAATTTTTAATGTCCCCCCAAAACGTGTTCTGGTGACCATCAATGGTGCCCATTGACCACTCCAGGCCTTAGAAGACTAGGGACAAATGGAGACGGGAGAACGCATGAGGACACAGGTCTCAGGAGGAAACGGAAGAAGACGGGAGAAGACAATCAGTTAAACAAAGATACTCTCATATTATTAGAATTGATCACAAATCGAGTAACGAGAGGGAAAACCAGGTCTCCGTACTGGCCGAGCATGTCAGAGAGCACTTTATTGCAGCGGTCAATTAAACGCGTAATTAAAGTTAATTAAACGTTAAACGGTAAACGGAACGATACATCGATCTGATCTGTTCTGAGTGGCCGTTTAACAACCCGCAACCCGTTGCATCTGATGTGTCCATCGACCAGAGGCTACTTTCACCTGCTTTAATTTGTCTTGTCATGTTCTCAGCCGATAGTATTAAGTAGGTGAAAAACCATAATATAGTAGGTGATAGTCTCGCAAGGAGACTTGTTTTTTACTTTAATTGTTAGCACGGTGTCAGGTGTGGTGTTTTAATTTTGTAAGTCTACAAATTATTAACCTGTTATTATAATTTAAACGGGTAAGTAAAGGAAAACTCACAGCTTTTTTATGATACAAGGTGGACAAGCAATCGGAATACTGTTGGATTTATCGGCTTCTAAACATGATAAAAAATGTTCGACCTCTAATTTTAAAGGAATGTCTAATATGTATAACTTGGTAGTTTAAAATCAGCAATTTTTCCAATATGGCGGCCAAATTAACATTTTTAATGGCGATCCCTTTGTCGTATTAATTCTATGACGTTTTTATTTTTTGCGTATTTTCGTTAAACCCAACCGTTTTCGTGTAATTTGGACTTGAATTTTTGATTTTTATACTTTTATAAAGCTCGAGCTTCTCGGGAGATAATACTGTAATTCCCATTTAATAAATGCTCGAAATTACATATTGTGTCAAGTCATACCATAAAAATTACCCACTTAGGCTAGAAAAAAATTACCAGTTTCAGTTTATGGGCGAAAAACTTGAAATTAAAGCTATTTGAATATATTAAATATAGTATTAAAAAAACAAGATTCACCTGTTAAACAAGAAACGGTATTGTTGCTATTTCCCCGACTGCGTGTGTTTTGCTAACTTCAAAAATGTTTCATTCAATTTTCCACGTTGAAACCCCCACATTGAGGGGACATGAAATTAATTTAGAAGAAAAATTTAAACACGTAATTGATCGTTAGCGAATATGAACAAATCAACACACCTCGAAAACTCTTCCTCTCACCAACTTCGACCTTGTTGCATTCCATTTAGAAATTACCAATATCTCTAAACCTATACCCTAAAATAAAAATACCCAAAAATAAAATAAAAAATAAAAATTGAACTAATAATATAAAATACACTAAAATTAAACGAAAAATATAAAATGCACTAAAATTAGTCTTAAGAAATAAAATAAAATACCATACAAAATACTTAAAATAAAAAAAAAAGAAAGTGAACAAAAATATTTTAAAATAATACGAAAAATACAATAGATTAAAATAAAAAATAAATAAAATGTCACTAAAAATAAAATGAAAAGAAGCTACCCTAAAATTCTACGGAAAATAAAATACTTTAAAATAATTTTTTTTTAAATATCCTAAAACATAGAATACGCTGAAGTAAAATGAAAATAAAACACTCTAAAATAACACAAAATAAAATGAAAAAAAGAAAATACCATAAAATAAAAATATGCCCGAGAATAAAACATTGTGAAATAGAATGAAAAGAGATTACAATAATATAATACGAAAAAATATAATAATCTAACAGTACATAATAGTAAAAATAAAAAAACTAAAATAATACAAAAAATAAAATACACTAAAATATAAAAACTCCAAAAATGACACGAAAAATAAAACGAAAATAAATTAATACGAAAAATAAAATATTTTAAAATAAAATTTTAAAAATATCATAAAATAATAAGTAAACGGAATACGCTAAAGGAAAAGAAAAAATGCCCTAAAATACCACAAAAAGAGAAAAAATATCATAAAATAAAATAACCCCTAAAATAAAACGAAAAATAAAATAATGTAAAATAAAGTGAAAAGAAAATACTTTAAAATAATACATAAAAAATATTATAAAATAAAAACAAGAGTATACTCTAAAATAATAAGAATAAATAAAAATAAAAGACACCCTAAAATAATACAAAAACTAAAAGGATACAAATTTAAATACCCCATAAAATAGTATGCAGAAGTAATTTTTACTGGTACTTTCGATTTATAGATTTTTACAGGTGAAAAGAACCCAAGATCCACAGTGAGCACCTAGGTCTACTAACACGAATCTTCGGCAAAATATCAGCTCTATTTGTCTTCCATAAGTGATGTATTTATTTATATAGTCTAACATCTTGAGCAATTGTTAAACTACTCATCTCAGTTACAAATACAAAAAACGCCCACAAAGTTTCAAAGTGACTGTACAGCTTCCATTGCGCAGTCGCACATCCACATCGGGGTAGAACGAACCATAGCTTTATAATCAGACGCATTTCGTAATTTTCTATTCTTGCAAATTTCCGCAACAATTGGCGACGCGAGGGTTCCTTTTGAGAGCTGTTTAATCGAATTTTGCGTCTTACAAAAGACTTGTTTAGCATCTGATGAGGTGAAAGTGGCGTAAACACATGTCAAATCGAACCGACTTAGAAAGTACAAACTGTATTACCACTGTGACATTGTAAAGAAAATCCACAGTTTGCGTCCATTTTGAAACAGTTTCACGACGTGTAAGACTAAAGATTAACTGAAACGACGAGTACAAATTTAATGTTAAAAGATTTATACAAACTTAAATTTTATAATCTACTAGGGGAAACCCCTGCGTGCTCCGCACGCCAACCCAGTTGGAACCTTCTATACACATAATCATGTTATGTTTACTTTATGATAAAGGTGTAGGATTAATAATAACCCGAAAGCTAAGATGGTAAATAATGTTAAATGTTCAAATCAAATTATTTCGTATATTTTATAACAGCAGGTATAATAAAGGTTAAAAGAACCAGCAAGGCTCAATTCTACACTTAAATAAAAACCTAACCTAAAAGTTAGAAATACAAAGAATTGCTCCAAAGTTTGAAATCAGTTGCTAATGGAAATATTAGAGCAAACAGATGTTTTATCTGTTATTTCATTCAAATGGTTTGCTACGGTAATACATGTAAATGCATGTGTTGGTTCATCAGGCCTAACCTAAGAGTTTTTTCCGACAAAATTTACAAATATTGAAATAAAAAATGTTTTTATCAAAATGAATTATAACCTATGTTGCTCAGGAATAGTGTAGCTTTTTATTAGTAAAACTATTTTTTCAATCGGTTCAGTAGTTCCAGAGATTACCCCTACATACAAATAAACGAATTTTACCTCTTTATAATGTTAGTACAGAGTGTCCAGACTCGACTGTCCGAAACTTTACGGGGTTGTTTTATCAGCTAAAACAAGCAAATAATACAATATAGCATGTGTCCTATCTCGCTCTATTTTCTGTCTGTCCGTCTGTATGTTCGTTTTACAAATACCTTAATATCTTAGAAACGGTTTAAGATATAATCATGGAACTGGGTATGAATATTGGGTACATTTTATTTTAAACATTTGTTTTCCTGCAACAATAAGTTTAAAAATGGTTGCAGTTGAAAACTTTCAATTTTATATATATCTAGAAAACTATAAATTTTACAAAAAACTATTTTAAACACCAAAGTTTTAGACTATTTAAGACAAATCCAACGATATATTTTGAGTCATAAACAACGGAGATAACTCAAATTTAATGGTCGAATGTAGGGCTGGGTGCTGAAGGTGGTCATATTAATGAAATAGTAATAAAAAGATCGCAGTGTCACCTACCGGGTCCAATTGTGAATCTATTCAGGGCCCACTCGGACACAAAAAAACAAACATCAAAATTAGTCCTGCCATTTAGGAGTTTATTGAAAGATCAGACGTACAGAAGAATCTATCTATATAAAAGCGAAATGGCACTGATACATTCATCAGCAGAACTAAAAATCTACCGAACCAAATGAGTTCAAATTTGGCATGCATGTTCAGTTGGACCTTTAGACGCGCACTAAGAACGGATTTTGAAAACATCCCAAAGATACGCCCAATATTCGCGTTTTTCTAGCGATTTTTTGCGTTTTCTCAGCTTTTTCGAGAACTAATTGGCAGAAAATGTTGAAATTTGGTACTTAGGTTCGTTTAAGGCCTAAAAGTAGTCTGTTAAAAAATGTTTGAGATTCTCCCAAAATTACGCCAGAAATAGGCATTTTTGCATTTTTCCTTGCGTTTTTGATCATCTTCAAAATACGGTTGATCACTACACTAATTTAGTGGTTCACTAGGCTTCTCGAGGGCAAACCTTCGAGAAGAGTGTACATCTATATATATATAGTGTTCACTAAGAAAGGGTTTGAAAAAATTGGAAATTTGAGGGGGGTTTGGGGGGACCAAAGTTATTAAATCACGATTTCTTCAAAACTACCGAACGGATTGAAATGAAATTTGGTATGTAGAATCCTGTAGGGTCATAGGTGCTCACTAAGAAAGGGTAAGAAAAATTTCGAAATTTTAGGAGGGGTTTGGGGGGATTAAAGTTACTAAAATCATAATTTCAGATCTTTTATTATTATGACAATAGTGCTTTTATTATTTAATATAATATAATATATAAAAGCCATATACCATTGACTGTGACTGAACACTTAAAAACAATACAATTATGTTAAAAAGACTGAAAATACCAACCACCACGGGCAACACCGTACGGGTTAGCTAGTTATATATATAAAGATTATATACCTACTATTTTATTAATATGACCACCTTTAACACCCGAATAGCCCTACATTAGACCACTAAATTTGATTTAGGCCTATCTCCGTTATTTGAGTCTTAATTATTAAAAACCATATATCGTTGGATTTGTCTTAAAATAGTCTACAAATTTCGTGTCTTTACATTTTCTTTTTGTATAAACGTATAATTTTTTTTTAGATATTTAACATTGAAAATTTTTCAACTGCCGCCATTATGAAACGAACTGTTGCAGGAAAACAGTTTTTAAAGTAAAATGTCCCCTATTCAGATGTGTATTTACAGCCAGTTTCGTGATTACATCATTAAATTAATGTTTGTGAGATATTAAGGTATTTGTAAAAATCACATACAGACTGACAGACAGAAAACAGAGCGCGATAGGACACACGTTATATTGTATTATTTGTTTGTTTTTAGCTGACAAATAAAGTTTCGGACAGTCGAAACTGGACACCCTGTATACAGAGTGGTTCAGAAAGAAACGGAGAAACGTTCAGGACGTGATCTACTAGTGAAAATAAAGAAAAACGTTCAAATAAACGTAGGTTTGGAAATGCTTCGTTTTCCAGTTAGCCAAAATGTTTTAACTTCATGCTAAAAGAAAATTGAAAATTTTCTAAAATCGGGAAGTTATTGGTTTCACCCCGTTTTTCGAAAATCGAGTATTCATCAGATCTCGACGTTTTAAGGTCCTAGGACTCTTCTCTGACCACTCCCGAGAGGGTGTCACCCTGTCTGTATGTATGTATGTGTGTGTGTATGTAAGTATGTGACCCACTTATAACTTTTGAACGGCTTAACCGATTGGATCATACCAAACGGCGTTCTAAAGAGTTTCATCAAACTTAGATTTCCTGAAAATTTCAACTAATTCGGACCGGTAGGTTCTGAGAAATTTCGAAAAAACTAAGAAATAAAACATTTTCAATCAGGTTTTTTTGGAATAACTTTTAAACGGCTTTACCGATCAATTCCAAAATCTAATCAGCTTTTAACCTTGAAAAGCGACCGATCGCTAACAGTTCGGTCAAAATCGGTTAATTCGTTCGTGAGGTATCGTGAACGAAAGAAAATAAAAAAAAGAGTTTTTTCTCAATTTCTCCGAAATTTTTCATCAGGAAAAATTTTGTTGTCTCCTGGTACTATACGTTATACAAAACATTTGTAAATGCAAAATTTCAATTTTGAAATATTTCATTTCTAATGGTGTTTGTTTTATTTAGATTGGATGATTTTAGTGGGTGAAATATTCGATACAATAAGGCGTTACAAAAGTGCTGTCTCGGCCCGCTGGGACGACAATATAGCATTGTCTGCCGGTTGTATTGTTAATACCAATAAATAGTTAAAATTTATTTTTTTACAGCAAGAATTAATTTTTAAAGTCGAAAATTGAGAATATTAGAATTAATTGGGCCAAGAAGGACTAGCCGCTCATGCTATACTGATTGTCAAATAAGTTGTTTCTGCTCATGCGCGCAAGATTGGAACCTTCCCAAGCCGAGATTGAATTAGAGAGACAGCGGAATGGGTTTTACGACCACGAGGCAATAAAACATAAAACCCGGTCACAACGTTTGATTATGTTGACGGAACTGCAATAAAAAGTAATCAAATTCATAAATTGTAAACTGTATTGCTTGAGTTATGGACCGTTACGAGGACAACGACAATGCCGGGGTTGAAACAGAAGTGAAGCGCGGCGGGGTGGTTTGGTGGTCGGTGGTGTCGAAGTAGTGAGCCTGATGGGGAATAATTCGACCACGCGGCTTGTTATCCACGAAAAACTGTTATCCCTTCGTGTGATAAACGGTTGGCGTGCGCTCGATTTTGGGGGAACCAGGCGGGAAATAAGATTTTATAAAAGAACAAAACGTGCGGAATAATCTCCATTAACTTATTTGTTAAATAAACTTAACTTATTCTTTTGTATAAATCCCTAAACAAGTTTGCTTTTGGTACGAAAATTATGGGAGTTTGAGTTTTTTGGCTAACAAACTCGTCAGAGTCGCTTAGAAAACCGACGTAGGCT